>JAGVSP010000369.1:0-213159 GCA_022494985.1 Micrasema minimum
TAGGATTCTTTCACAGAATAATATCTGGAAATCGCGTTCTATTCATTATATTGTATAAGCTCATTTTTTAATAAGATTATAAGTAACAATTTTACTTACATAAGTAAGCATTATATTGTGTTTATTATAATGGAAAACAATATTCCTTATTAGTAACAAATTTGTACCAGTCAGGAATCGTCATAATCCTCAAAGCATCCTTGAACTTGATTAAACTTCTTCAAGCTGTATATTTTTTCAGTTTAAATATTCCATCAAAATACCTACTGAGCTCATGGCCAAGATCTAATTTAATCAAATCACTTTCAAATGAATTAATTAGTGTAACACCAGTTGAAACTAGAGTTAAAACAAGTTTTTACATATGTATAACAACGTTTAAGTAGTAATCTTGGTCATTCGTTGTGTATGAATTTCGCAAATATAACAATTATATGATAATATTGCTTGTAGATTGCTTGTAATTTAAATCCGTTGTTAAAATAGTATTATAGTTGATACACACGTGTTCTGTAGAAAACGATGCCCATAATTTTTGGATATTAAAATAAATTGCTTTGCCAACCTACAAGCTAATTAATTTTTTGTACGTGTACATAGTTTTTTTAACTGAAATATTTTAACAATTTAAAATATGGGGATAATAAAAATATATAGATGTTCATGAACATTTCCGGAGAGTTGAAAATCGGTTTGTTATAGTATTATAATTATTTTATTTATTCAATTTATCCTTAGGCACATATACATGGTGTAACAAAACTCGACGTACAAGCGGAAAACCGGTGAATCTACGTCATATTTGGAGTTGATTTTATAGAATAAATTTAAAAAATTTGACATTTAGTTTCCGAAAAATTAAGTAGGGAGTTGAATTTTTTTTCGATATTCTTATAAATTACTATCGAATGATCAATTTAGTCAAATTAATACTATTTGTTAGGAAAACAAAAGCAAAAACTGAATTTTTACAAGAATTTATGCTATTTTACTTAATCTACGGTACCTACTTATGAACGCTTTTGAAGATGAAAAAAAAAATTTTTAGGTCAGAATCAATAGTCATATTACACATTAGCAATGTTTATAATATTAGACCAAGTTCACAATACGGGGTTTTTATTTACTTAATTACAGTATTAAATTAATTGCATTTGTAAGATCATTTATCAATTTAAATACCAAACGCTGTTTACGGATGTTCGTATAAAATACCTTCTCTATTAAATTATATTTTAAATTACTGAGCAAAATAACCCAATTATTTGATAAGATCTGTGAGAATTTCTTTAAACGATTGTGATTGCCGTAAAAAGGGTGATACGTTAGACAACATTAAGAAAAAATGACAATGGTTTGAATGTGTACCCATATATATTTTCCTTTTTTAATCACAATTCTCTCCTTGAACCGAGATTACAACTTACAACATATTGTATTTTAAGGTTTTTTTTTAGACAATGAATAAGGATATCTACAGCCTTTAAATTTTGCTATAGACTTAATTGTGTAGGTATTAGCTTACCAGTATTACATATATTTGTAAAGTGGTATTTATTTTAATTGTCCCAATTAAAAGATTGTTTCTATCATCATTTCCATGTTATATTTTTTGTTGTGTGTGAAGATGAATCATTAACAAATGAAATCCGACAGTGCAAAATAAATATAATTACTCATAAACGTATTTTATCAAAAAGACTGTCTAGAGAACATAATTTAACTCTCAAAGCAAAATCTATTGAATCGCACGTAATAATTATATTTATTGCGAATATATTTATAAATGAAATTAAAACCAAAACGTTTTTAAAAATACGTAACGTGTTAAAAGCAATGATATTAATGTTCCACATCATTGTTTAAAAGCGACATTACATTCTGCGGTGGTATTTATTCTCTTAAGGTTTTAGACACTTCTGCGCATACGAATTCAGTACAAAATCGTATGCGCAGTAGTTGAAAAACATTAACAGAATCGAAGCGCAGGTACCGAAAAAACACTCCACAGTAGAAAGCTGGACATTGGACGTCCAAACAACTTATAGTATTTTTTTTTTTATACTTAAATAGATATTTTCACATGGAAGATTTGTTCATCCTAGTTAGGCGATGGTACACCAAGTGCATATCGACGCCGACGCGACGGTGGAAAGGAAAAAGTTACCAAGCGACATAATATGTTCAAAGGAAAATGATACCAAGTGACATAAATATTATTAATATGTCACTTGGTATCATTTTCCTTTGCACATATTATGTTGCTTGGTTAATTTTTCCTCTCTACTGTCGATATAATCGTGATTTTCGTGATCGTCATTTTTAAATACCTTATTGAGTGAAAAAGTCGGTACCTACAATAAAAAATAAATTAACTAACTAACCATCACGCCGTTTTCCCGAAGGAGTAGGCAGAGAGGATAGAACGCCACACCACTCTGTTCTGGCACACTTCCCTTGCTTCCCCATTCTTACATCTTCTCATGCACGCACGTCGATTATTATAGTATTAAAAATACAAAATAAGGTAATAATTTAATTATTGTTATAAAACGCTGTATGGATGTCTTATACGTACATTACTATTCCTAGAATCACCATAGAAGCAATAAAAAGATTATCAATCGCATTTCCGTTCCTTTGTTTTATAATGTCGTTTATTACTGATGAATAGCAAGTTTGAATAATCCTGTCTTATTGTAATTTACGGATATATAATTATGCTTGAGGTGTGCTCCGACAATGCATTAAGTTTCCAACTAAAAATGCAAGCCAGACCCTATGAGCAGGTAATTTGAGGAAGTATTAAACATGGCACGTGCTTGGCGTTGCGCATTGCGAATTTACGATTCTATAAACCATTCATACAAGAAATATGCAATTATGTCACCGAATGTTACTCACACCATGAGTCTAAATGTTTATGTTATGGTCATATACCAATTTCATCAATATGTACATGGATTCAACGTAGGTACATTGAAACGATAGTAAAACCGACATTTTTTCCGCGTTGAATAAATACTAGGTCCCTAGGGTGGAGGCTATAGCTATTGAACATACTATAATAATTTTATTGGACACCTTAAATGTTCCAAAACAAAAGAATGCAAAATATTTACTTCTACCAGAAATATATACCTTTTTTAGCGAGTGTTTTCTTTAAAGAATGCATCAACATTTTTGTTTTTATTTCAATTTTAAGATTCTAAAATTCTACCAGTGGAAAAAGTCTAAAACCATGTTTATCCAGTGTTTATCGTGGTCACCATCGGCAGAGACAATTAGACCAGAGAGGTGGATAGGAGGATAAATGTCTCTCGGGTGGCTTTTGGAAAGTTTAATTCCACATTCCGAAGCTCCTTCCCAACTCACTCAAGACTCTTGTGTTTAACCAATGCGCATTCTACCTGTCCTAACTTATGACGCGGAAACAATGACTATGACTAAGCAATTCTACCATAAGTTGCAAAGTCCACAGAGGAGCACGGAACGAATTATGTTTAGATGTGATAGAAAAGGGAACGATTGGATCCGACGCCAGACAAAGGTCTGCGACGTGGTAGAACGAATTAATTGCTTGGTTGAAGTGGAAATGGGCCGTCAAATAGCCAGAATGACGGACGACAGATAGACGAAACGCGTTCTGGTGTAGAGATCGAAAAATCAAAGGCCTCAAAGACGTCTACCGATGAGATGGGTGGACAATATCAGGAAGTTTGCTGGAAGACAATGGATGGGGATAGCGCAGGATCGGGAGGAGTGAAGGCGGCATATGGAAGCCTATGTACAGCAGTTTACGGGCTGAAATTATGATGATGATGATGATTCTAAAATTACATTTTATTTTATGTTTACCTACTAAAATCTCAGCTACCAACAATGGTTACAAGCGATTAAAAAAACCGTCCGTCTCAAAACTTGCAGTAGATAAAACTACATGGTTCATAGATTTGACATATTATGTAGTTTTAAAAACAAAAATAACCAAAAAAGGAAAGCGCCAACGCTGTGTTATTATTTTATTGGAAATATTTTTGTACATAGATCCCAAAATAACAATGCCCAAAATGCCTTTGAAGGTACCTACTGTGTGATTAAAAAGAAAACAATTCGTTTTTAAATTATTTTTTTATCTTTGATCAGATAGTAAATTAGATTATTTCCTCGCGAGAATATGGGACGAACCAACAGCAATAAGATCGCCTACCATTTAATTTCCTTAGTTTGTCGCCTTGCCAATAATAGAAGAAAGTAATGACATAACACACAATGTAATAATCTTGGTTACATGATAGGAAGGCGGATCTGAATCTGTGTGCACAAAACGCATTCATTAATTTAATGCAATTAGTTCCGTCATCTGAGCTCAATGCGTACGACTCAATACCAGGAAGAAAGTCACTACGTATGAGATTTGTGTAGGGAATTTGAATTCTCACACTTCCTCGAAGAGAAATTACAAATTTAAAGTTAATCATTATCTTTGTATTAAGAACGAATTAATATTTAATTTGATCCGAACTGGACTTTCGTATTAATTTCTCTTCCTTTATCTTATCTAAAACTGACTCGTAATTTATGTTTTAATTTGCTATGGCAATACGCTCAATAAGGTACAAACACGTTTTATGATTCGACCTATTCTTTAAAGGGCATTTTTTAGTATTTATTTTATTTACGTATAAACATTTCACAATAATTAAATAAGACAAAAGGATAAATTTTTATAAAAGAGGATGGCGGCTCAATCAGTAGCGACCCATTTCAATAATTTGGCACCGACTCACTAGATAATCCGCGTCGAGTCATGGCCGATAAAATAGCGTACCTACATTAAATAAAAAATACTCTAAAATGCACTTTATCACGTTATTTTTTATCACATCATATGTTATTTATCAAAATTTTATCACATAATTTATTTTTGAATTTCGTCAAAAAAAATTCTTCATATACGTTCTCCTCCCCATTTCATAAAAACATGTTTTTTTACAGTGATTTTGGTAAAAATACTGCTTTCTAATTCGGACACCATTTTAAAGTCGACAAATAGTTGACTAGGGTTAATTTATTGCATGTTTCTATTATCACTTCTAGTATGTTATTTCTTTCACTGCGTCTAAGCAATAAATTACTAAGGCAAAAAATATCTTTGCTTTTCGACATGAACTAATAATAGAAAGTAAAAAGTAAATGTAGATATATGGAAATTAATATTCTTTAAACTTATCACTAAACCACTAACGTACCTATGTATGTATTATGTACATAATAATAATATAACGAACCCTGCTACACAAATTATTATCAAAACATCTAAATTTTTAAAAACTTTTTAATAAATACTACCAACATTTGTAACTTGTGCATATCTGTAAATATTTCTTTCCGATTCGTCATCCCAACCACCGAGTTCAAAAATATATTATTACATACGTATATTATGAATTTTAAATTATACAATAAATAATTATCTTAGTATAATATTTTATAAATTAAATTAACATAATATTTTCAAACATTACGTATCGTTATTTACCTATATTATTACCACTATAATTATTGTTTATCATTACATATTCCCTGTCAAGTATGGAAATAATGATATATTATTTAGTATACTTATTTAGAATTTCATTATTATTTTATTTTCTTCTAGAAATTAATTGAACAAACTCTTGAAAATTCTTCGTATCCCTTAAGGGTTATTTATTCTGACAAATCTACTACTACTACTACTACTCTCCCTTTCCGCACCCAACGGTGCATAGGGCACTGTAATGGTACGCCAAGGTCTGACAAATCACACCATGAATACTATACTTCATTAGATCCTAATTTGTTAAAAATGAACTGAGTATACCATGTTGTATCTCACATCAACCACCACATTTCTGTCCAAGAAACATGTTTCTATCTCTTGCCTGTGTCGAAATATTATTTTTTAAACCTAGTTTTAATTCATCAAAATTAAAATTAAATTAGTTTCTTGCGATTTCCCAAAAGTTAACTTTTTTGGGTTTGTGCAATTGTTTATGGTGCAAAATGTGGGTATACTTCACTCCTCTGCCAGAATAAGTAAGCGAAACCCACCCATTGCCAAATTTATTACAATGGTGTGTCGAATTTTCCTACAATAGCCAGCCCTGGGATTGTAAGTAGGGCCATGTCTTTTCCCGAAGACGAAACTCGGGTGACAATATGTTTGTTTTGAAAAGTGTCGATCCTGGAAATTAAAAAAAGAATCAAGCAGTCCGCATAAGTAGTACCAAAATATCAAGTGATAAGTATGGACATTTTTCCAACTAGAAAAATGTACATACGTTGTAAGTTTATTTATTTTATTGGAATCTGACGGAATCTGCACATTTTAAATGAGGTTATTGTATTAGACTTCATTGTATAGAATAGATACTTATACAATCAAAACTAATTATGCTTAATTATAAAAATAAGGGCATGGCGTCTCGAAGCAATTTATGGCGTGCTAACGTGTCAAATTAGCTAATGAACAACTATATTATTCATATTACGTATATTTTTAAGTCATTGATAAAATATTACATCCCATTTACATCAATTTCCTTTCCATCCCCCAATTCTGTGCTGGATGATTGTGTCTTGTTTTGTATTGATAGGATGGTCTTTAGATAGGTATTGTGATAAGGTAGGGCAGGGGTCGTATGAAATAGTATCGGTCAGATTGTTGAGACCCTGACTGACTGCGGATGCTCGGGTAGATGTCTGGGATGGGGGCCGGGCGAGGCGGTATGCCAGTCTCCATACGGATGATAGTACTTAGTAATAAATAATGATCGGGGCAGTAACCCTACTACTGTTAATTTGGGCTGACTTTAGCTGGTTTGGGTGATGAAAACAATGACAATTATAATACAAAAGCCGAGACAGTGGAAGGGGCAATGAAAGTATTTTTTTCGCGTACATTACGTAAATTCATCCGTATTTTTTATCACACTAACAATCTTAAAATCGCGATTTAGCTTGTCGAAAAAATCGGTTGTGCTGGACTAAAAAAATACTCAATTTTAAGGCTTTCTTAATACTCAAGCTTTAACGGGCTGGGGAAGGGGGTGGGCTTTCATTGATAAAATAAGAGGATAACTCACACAACGATGTTTTAGGTTCGATTTTCGGTAAGATAACAATATATTTTTAAATAACACGCGCCTGTTCGTTTTTCGTGTTATTTTCTTCAAATACATAGCTGTTGCTGTGGTGAAAATAAAATGAAATAAAAATTAGTGTAATGTGGTTTCACACATTAATATATTATATTTGTCACCTTGGACTGGCACTCTTCAGTGCTGCGTAAGACTGATGATTTTGCCTTCATGTTATAAAATAAACAAGACACAGTACCGATATAACGCACGCACCGTTAGATGCGGATAAGGGAGAAAAAGAAAAGGAGGGAATTTAATGTATAAGTAAGACTGAGAACATGATTAATGTCTCGTTGTAAGAAATCAATGTTAATCAAAGTAATGAATGCAGTTTATATTCCCCAAAAGCATAATGTTATAAGTTAAATACGCAGTACAAATTATCGACTTTCTGTGAAGAAGTTGCGTTAGAAGAAGTTACTTTACTTGAAGTTTCTGTACATACTCGTAGCTAGTTGATAATATTAACTTATAGTAAGGTGCCACTATTATCCATACTAATACAAGGTTAACTTTCTCTTCTGCCGCTAGTAATATCAATGCACTAATGCACTACTGTTTCGTTATAACCTTTCTAATACGTTAATTAAGATAAATACCATCAGGTATAAATTGACCAGATTTTAAATGCTTTGCATCTGTGACCCATAATAAACTTTAAGTTTAATGTGCATTATCAGTCACACCATCATAAGAGACAGAAACTTGTTTGCAAAGAACTTTTTTTATTTGTATTTATTTTTTTTAGTCATAATAAGTAGCTTACAAAATATTAAAGATTTTCAATGGTAAGGATATAGGTATTTAAATTGCATCCCAAACTGTACTAACCTCTAACGTACCAACATATACGGAAACGTAAATAATTATTCACTAACTTTATTAACGCACTATCACAAAATACGTGATATTTTTGGACGCAGCTTTCATAATATTTACAGTATTTAAATAAAAGCCCGTCTTTACAATGAAACATTAAAGCTAGCGCACCCTTCACAATACCCCATAAAATCATGTCTTATATTTTCCGAATCATCTTAGAACACTGTGTTTTTCCAACAACATACTAATACATATTTATGAAAAGAATTATTATCTATCTATACACCGTGTAACAAAACTCGATGTACAAGCGGTAAACCAGTGAATCTACATCATAGTTGGAGTCGATTTTGTTTTTTTTTTTTTATCTGACCCATTGTTTTCGAGAAAATTGTTTTTTTTTTTCGATAAATTTTTGCAAATTGTTAGCAAATATAATTTTTTTGTTCAAATTAATATTATTCATATAGAAAAAAACATATTGGCCAGGATTTTATTTAGAATTCACGCAATTTTACTTAATCTGCGGTACTTATGAATTTTTTTATGGGAAGAAAATTTTTTTCTTTTCAATCTAGATTCAAAAGTTATATTACACATTCGACTCCAAATATGATGTAGATTCACCAGTTTTCGGGTTGTACTACGAGTTTTGTTACACCATGTTTACTTATTACAAACATGAATCGTTTAAACATCCCCTAATTTAAAAAACAATATTCCAGGGATCTTGCCTGAGGGTTTGCGAACCAAGTGCGCGCGGTGCACCCCGCGACAGAAGCACAACGCTCTGATGATCCTCAGGGGACTCAGGGACCACTACCCCGCGGAGTGGAGCAAGCTCTCCATGAAGTGGGACCCCACGGGAGACTTCACCAAGAGGTTCGTGGCCTTCCTGGACAAGGATGACAATAACAAAGTTGGTAAGTTCCAAACTACTGAGAAACCTAATATATACTTAATTGAAAAAGATAGATATGTTTTGATAAGCACTTATTAATAATTAACAAGTGCTTATCAAAAGAGGCTAAATTGGCAGTTCATAATGGAGTTCTGGTACCAACCCTTATGTATGGTAGTGAAGCGTGGTGTTGGAAAAAAGAAGACGAAAGAAGACTAAATGCAGTTGAAATGCGATCTCTCGCGAATGTGTGGTAAGACTATGTATTTTAGGTGTACAAATGTCGAAATTAGAGCAGAGTGCAAGGCTGAGATACGCATTATCGACAAAATTAAAAAAGGTCTTTTACGATGGTTTGGTCATGTAGAGCGAATGGTTGATGAAAGAACGGCTAAAAAAATATATATGATGTGACTGTGCCTAAATATAGAAGTCGAGGAAGGCCG
The DNA here is from genome assembly GCA_022494985.1 of Micrasema minimum. Classification (NCBI taxonomy): domain Eukaryota; kingdom Metazoa; phylum Arthropoda; class Insecta; order Trichoptera; family Brachycentridae; genus Micrasema; species Micrasema minimum. The sequence continues at coordinate 9,357 of JAGVSP010000369.1, forward strand.
AGAAAGACATGGCATGATCAAGTAAAACAAGTGCTTGAAAGTGGGCATGTAAGAAGTCGGAATAATCGACGTGCGTGCATGAGAAGATGTATGAATGTGCAAGAGAAGTATGCCAGGACAGAGTGGTGTGGCGTTTTATCCTCTCTGCCTACTCCTTCGGGGAAATGGCGTGATGGTTAGTTAGTTAGTAAGTTAGATATGTTTTTAATGCAAGATTGAGGAGAGTTGAAAAAAATAGGTCATTAAGATCATTAGCATAATACTTTTACCATAATATTTCATATAGGATGACAACATGTATACGCGCATCGAAATAGTTACAAGTGCATAAGGTACGAATGAGTGTAATGCGCACTTTATATGGGACAGAAAACTGTACAGTTTCTTGTTCAGTAAACTATACAGTCTGTCAAAAGACACGCTAAATATGTATAATTTTTCAGCGCAATCATAAGTTATTATCGTATATTTGCACATAGGAAATTGTGAATAAAGCTAATAATGTAAATATATTATTTTTTTTTTACGTTTTTCAAAGCATTCAATATACCAATATCTACTTAAACGTTTACATAAAAGACATTAACTGTCAGATCAGCCAAACGTCGCACGCACCATTCAATATTCCATACAGTTTTCGCTTTATACGGGACAGTTTGCGCAAGAAACTGCACAGTTATCTGTCTTGTAAAGCGAAAATAAATAAATAACCCAGTAGTGGAGTAGAAAAATCATAAGTAAACTCAAATTTTCAAGAGCATAGATTACTGTTTCTATACTTACTTCTATCAACAATCTTTCTATCAAAACAAATACGTTGTGCGCTTCCATAATTGAGCAATAAATAACTTTTGAAACTTTGATTCCAGATAATCCTATTCAACCAGAACAGCCCCCACAAACCAATCAACCTAGTCAACCTTCGAGACCAAGTCAACCTAAGCCTCTTCAACCTATGAGCTCCATCCAACCTATGAGGCCAAGTCAACCTATGAGCACCATCCAACCTATGAACGCAGTACAGCCCATGTCACCTAGCAGCATGGCACCTCCCAGACCAGTGATCCTCAACAGGTTCGGCCCCGACCAGGGAGAGGAAGGGTCCTCCTCGGAAGTGCGACCCACAGTTAGAGCGCCGCCGGCCACCGCTAGGTCAATGTAAGTTACTAGATACTATCGATTATGTGCAATTTTAAAGTTCGTGTTCGCAAAAGACATGTTTCTGCAATCAAAATTAATTAGATACCATAGTTTACGCAGATATTCCATTGTGATTTGTAGTTATGGCCTTGATGCATTGACCCATAGACAATACGGTTTATAATAGGCTTAGCGCTAATCCAATGCCTGATTAAGGAGTCTATTGCACCGTGTTACTAATTATATATAGTATTTTTAAATCAGTAGACATGCTGTCCCCTCTTATTTATTTGAAGACATTAAATCTTAATTTGTTTTTAAAAAAAATTAAATACGTTTTTTTACGGACATGTGAAATACGTATCTACAAATTTAATCCTTTGACGAAAACGTTGGGGTCTACTAGCAAAGGTGACATGTTTTAGACAAAGTTTAAGCTATAATACAATTTAAATTCAATTCACTTAGCACCTTTAACATACCTCAAACAGTATTTTGGAATTGTGAATTTTGTGTTTTGTTTGATTATTTTATTGTGTTAAAATATTGTCTTGAATATGTTATCCTATAAATGAATTTTTGTAATGCCCAAAACGAGTTTATATAATATGTAACTCAAATACAAAAAAAAAGTATCGATTTCGAAAAATGAAGTTAAAAACAGTTTACGTTTAACACAAATAATTGGGAGCAAAAACATTTTTCAATTATTTTATAGTTTACCTTTGTAACTTCCAACCTTATATTTGAAAAAGGATAATCTTCAAAATGTCTTATTCCCCCAGGATGCCGACGACCGCGTCTCCATCCACGATGGCCATGCCGTCCCCAACTCCCATGGTGCGGACCAGAGCACCCCGCCCCCGGCCGCGCCCCGCGGGGACCACGAGGTACCCCGACTACGAGCTGTACCCGGACAGCCGACCGTCATGGGTCTCATAGACCACTTCGGGAACAAGATCATCAAGACCACGGAGCTGGTCACCGGCCTGCTCAAGAACACAGTGAGGATTGTCGTGGGATAAAAAAAAAAATTTAAAAAAAAAAAAACAAATCGTAAAGTAACTAATTTTTTTTTTATGTATTTTTGTTATCATTATTAAATCCGTAAATATCTTAATCGCGATTTCCCGCCAAAGCAGGTTATGGTAGGATACGTCTATTAATTTCAAACCAAGTTTTGATGTAATAGCGCCTAAAATAGAAAAAAAGTACATAGCCACTTCTCTGGTTCTACGCATCAACTATATATACAGTACGACCCTTTTTGTGCGCTTAGGAAACGGGTGCTTTTTAAGCATCCGTTTGGGGTCAATCCGTTTTTATAAGCTCCGTTTTTAAATATTTAAATATAAATCTTCAAAAATTTTTTTTTATTTTTACAATAAAATTTCAAATATTCATTACTATTCACACAAAAAAAATACGGAATTGAAAATTATAGGACATTTCCCACCCTCCGTGTTCGCTAGACCTAGCCTCATGCGACTATTTCTTGTTTCCGAGACGGAAGAAAAATCTAAAAGGGAAGCGTTTTGATGACGTGATGATTGATGATGTCGAGGCGATAAATGCAGCTTCGCAATGGGCACTGGACGATTTCGAATTTGAAGAGTTCCAAAGATGCTTAAAAAATTGGTAAAAGAAGACTTGGCAAGTACATCGCATCTAATGGAGAGTATTTTGAAGGTGACTGAAGGGATTTTAAAAAAATAATTTTATCCGGGTTTTTTGGGTCCCCTTGTATTATCGTACTTTTGTATGTTACGCAAAAATGAAATTAATTTTTAGACCTATTTTATTATTATTTTAAAATACTGTTTATAAAAAATATTTAAAGTATAATGTAAAACGCAAAATACTGATGTTTCTACCTATTATATTACTTGCATTAATTTACTTATAAGTCATTATTATAAAAAGTGCAGTGATGCAGTGCCCTATGCACAATTTGGTGCCGACAAGTGAAAGTAGTTACTACTACTGTATTATAAAAATATGATGTTTTGTTTTGTACAAAAAATTAAGTTATCTTAGATTTATAAATAAAGCCTTATTCTATATTTACATAGATTGTAAAAATATTGTATTCAAACGATTATTTTTAATAATTGCCATGTATTTTATAACAAATATATTATTCTATTATTAGGATTAAAGAGTGCAAGAAGCCTGTGTTTTTAACTGTGGTCCAAATGAAATTGACAAGTTAGTATTATTGAAATCTCTACAGTGGCAGAGAAGCTCTGGAAACGATTTTTTTAAATGTAAAGAAATCTATCCACTCTTATTATATTCGCACATTATATCAATTCATAAATAATATTTATTGTATTATCTAGGCTTTTAAGGAGCTTATGACAAGTCATAGGCTGGATAAAGTGGGCACTTAAATAGCCGTCATGGGTATAACTTTATGTCTACAAGTATTTTTTGTACACATTAAAAATATTTAAAACTGACAAGCCCTTCTAAGAACTTTACTGAAACATTTCTTGTTCACTCAAATATAATTTCAGTACGAAAATTATATTTTTAAAATTAAATTCGGTGCAATTTTTCCGTTACATATAAGAAACTCAATTTTGGTTAGGCGTGTGAATTTCATTTGAAATAATATCGCACCCCGGGAACAAAAGAGGTCAACTCTAAAAACAACCATTTTTGGGAAATGGCTAAAAACACTAACTTTTTTGTTTCTTAAATTTTTCTCAATTTTTTTGGTTGTAATTTCGACGACATCTGTCGCAAAGGTTTAAGAGCTTTTTTAGTTCTGTTTAAGTGATTTCGTGCGAATGGTAAAAACCCATCAAAAAAGTACAAAACCTCTATTTTTCTAAATTTTGAGTTGTCTCTCTTTTATTGCCGGGGTGCGATATATCGTCGATGTACATTGAATATGATCCACGCGACTCCGAAAACATTTTGAGATAGTCGATACAAACTGTTTTTAAAAGAAACTATACAGAAAAAACACTTGGAGAAACTCAAACAAAATTTTGATTTAAAAAAAATCAAAAATCAAATTATTTTCAAAAGTAAAATTTTTGTTCAATAAAGAAATACAATAAAAACACATATACATAAAAAAATAAACAAAAATCCCACCAAGGCATAGCCTGTTTGTGGGTATACTGTGAAAGTCAAGCAGTATGCACGTGGCAAAAGAGAAAAATAAGGTCATGTAAAAATGGAAAAATAACAGATAATGTAAACAAGACAGTTAAAAAAATAAATACAAGATATTGATATCTTATACCAGAAGAAGAAGAAGGGAAATAATTAAAATATACAAAATAAACAATTACGTAGATTATGTTATTGTTATGGTTTTTATAATAAGAATGATTCTACCTTTACACTATGTATCCAACTTTGTGTTAATTTTTTAAAAATTGAAAAATTTGGAAAATTTGACAATGTCATAAATTCTAGTGTGTTTTTTCTGCTCTGTAAGTTCAGAAGAGTAATTTGAAATTGTTGTCTTCGGACATTTTTTTTTGTTTATTTCCAAATAAAGTATAAAATATATTTTTAAATTTCAAATGCATTCAAGGAATTAGAAAACAAATGAAAAATAAGAAATACATATAAAATACAAGAAAAGCAAAAATAGAGAAAAAAACTTGAAATCTTAAAATTTTTTTTTTTCATATTACGATCCTACCAACCCAATTTCGTGGCTTGTTGGTAAAGATCAAGTTGTACATAAAATTTTGCAATATATATATTATATCTAAATATCTAAGATTTAAAATTATAAAAAGTAGGTACATAATTACGAACAATAAACGCAATGTTTTAATAAGATAAAACTCTACAAGGCTTAAAGTTTTTTTTTTTATATTTATAATTTTTCAAATATTATGTATTATTTTTGTATCATAATATTTTTCTCCCAATAACAAATATTAGAGATACTTAAATTTCTTGATCGTATACTCTCTTATTAACCCTTTATATACTTTCCTAATCTCATTTCCGCCGGCAGTAAATTAAAAATAGTGGAAACTAAAAATTCTTCCAAATTTATTTGATACTCTTGGTAAATTTTGTAATTACTTGTAATTAATAAATATTCTTCCGACATTACCAGTGAAGGTACCCGTACGATGGCGATGGTGTACTCGTCAGGGTAGGAAATAGCGGTTGGAAGTGGACCGTTTAAGATAACGCAGACCAACCTGCTCGTTGAAGACTAACCTCCTTCCTGTATAGCTGGCGGTCTCTGTCGAACCAGCTGGAGCACTACACTACACTGCTGAAATGTTTCGATAAACAAAAATATATGTATAGGTGTTTTCCCTGGTCGGCAATGATGATGGTTGCACGTTGCACATCTGTTTCGGGAACACACTTTGCTGAACGTAGGATTCGTTCACACTTCAGAATGCTACTTGTTATTGTGAAGCTGCGCCAGGGAGAGGTGTGGGGGAGGGGAAAAGGTGACAATAATCGTCAGAATGGGTGAATAGGGGAACAACGATATATCGACCCTTCGAAATGCCAAAAACTCATTTAGGCCAAAATGGCGTCTACGACATTGGTTGCTAGAAAGGTTGTTAAGGCCATTTTTTGGCCTAAATAAGTTTTGGCTTTTACTACATTTGTTGGTCAATGGGTCGATATTGGTCTGAACAACCAGAATTACTAATAAATCATTATAAATTACAAATAAATTGTATTCGTGCTCGCGAGAAGTAAAAAAATATCATCGTCAAGTTTAAGGAGTGGTCTATAAATTATGAAAAGAAATATACTTAGATCTTTTTTCTGACCATTAAATTTTTACTTAGTGTGCTAGAAATTTTGAGAAAAACGAGGTTTTATATAAGTATTTTCCTCCTGATTCTGAATTTTTTCCGCCTCGCGGTGCGTTAGACTAGCATAAATGAAGTCGCGGGATTTTTGTCGTATATTGTATTTTACAGGATAATGTTTTTTTCTTTATTATTATTTTTTTAAGTCTACAATATTTATAAAATATAACAAATAATGTACCACTAATCCTAGTACAAAAATGGTAGGTAGATAAAGTCAATGTTCAGAGATGAAAATAATTGTTGCAAAATCTTGAGCACAGTAATTATTATCGAAACACACCAATATCAAATGCATGTTTACAGGGTACCAAACCATGCTTTCAGGATCCAATTTAATACCTTGCAGAAATTTATAATAATCAGAACTAAACGTATTGCATTTTATTGTACGAAACATTTCACGTCTATAATAGTGTTGGCTTGTTGGCATTCGAATAACAATGTGTTCATTTCATTCGCCAGATGGCGGTACACAAAATGTTATTTATTTATCCTAACGTTAAACAAATACTTTCTGGTGTTATGGTTAGTGCAATAGACTACCGTGAAAAAGGTTGTTGGTTCGATTCTAGACGGGGCCGATATAGAAACATAACTAATTTTAACTATCACGCCATTTCACCGAAGGAGTAGGCAGAGAGGATATCACCCCACACCACTCCATCCTGGCATATTCTATGTGTGCACCTAGACAGGGAAATTAGACTAGATAAGGAAAATAATAGGTAAGTTATTCTTTCTCTGGAGCGTTAATATTTGGTTTGCTTTTAAACACCTATACACAGAGAGTTTCAAATGAAACTCTTTGCCTTTACAGGCCAAAAGGTCCAATAACAGAAGGTAAACGGCATTAAAAACACCTAAGTTTGGAAAAAATCAATTTTATTTTTCATCACACTGGGAAACGAGTCCGTTGCCTTTATAGTGTGAGTTCAGCATCTCAGCCACTACAACGCTGAGGCCACCCCTTATTCATTTTACTAAGTGAATGTTAATGTGAACTCTTTTGCTCTAGGCCAGCGTTTCCCAACCTTTTTCAGTCGCGGACCCCTAGGAAATCAAGCACAATTTTCAAGGACCCCCTTAGTAAAAAAAAACAGCAATAAATTTTGGGACCATTTACTTTATAATAGTACCTACTACAAATACAAAATTTAAAAATAATAATAAAAATACGTTAATAATTAACGCACAACAGCAACACCAACACGGTTAATAGGGTCTTATCTTAAAATTTATTCGCTAATATAAAAATATCCTGACCAGACTCTATTCATGTGAAGGTTGGTGTTGCTTTTTTAAACTAAATTAGTAATGTTTGGGTTGATGTTACTACTCAGTTGTAGTCGACGACGACGAATAAAAATATTTATTGATTATTATTTATTTTGCATAAGTAAATGCACAAAATGGGTACTTTGCAACAATAATTAGGAAGTACTTATATAAATGTTTTAATCTTTTTAGATAGTTAAGAGATAGCCTATAAGTGGACGTTATTTTTAGAAATTAATATAAGTGTATGTCTGTCAGCTGTCCATAAACAAATATATATTTTTTTAAAGTTGTCAAATGGTCCAGAGATGTGATTGCGGACCCCCATACATATATCCGCGGACCCCCAGGGGTCCGCGGACCACAGGTTGGGAAACACTGCTCTAGGCAATACAGCACAAACATTGTATTCTTTACTTGAAGGAATCGACCACTGGTACTGCCTCGGGAGAAAGTGTGATTGAAAGATTGTGTAATCATAATATGTTTGTATTACTGTAACACATAATAATTATCTATCAACAAGACAATAGAAATCATTCTTCTATTTTTGGGTTGTTACAAGACACGCGCTGTCAATTTCAACATGAGTGAGGCTGAGTAAGAAAGGTTTAAAAAAAGTATTTATAAACCCGGCGGCTATATTCCAGATCTATCATTATAAAATGTATCATGTTTATTACGCGATTGTGACGTTAATTAAATATTAAAGTTATCATTAAGATTTACGTCATATACACGTCATAAACTTGATATATTTATCACACCAAAACCGGAATACAGCTGCAGTTGCAGTGTTATTCTGTTTGGTTATCTATCCACAGATTTACTTACATATATATCATTCAACTTTTCTTCGATTTATCCCCTATTCTCTAATACACACTTTGTCAATATTGATTTTTAGAAACGGTGTACGAGTATGTAAATTGCCTACCGTAAAAACAATATTGGCAAACCTTCTCCGCAAAAAGGTGTAAAAATATAATCATATATTTTTTATTGAGTCCGTTGACACCACAAGAACGCGCTAATAATAATTTTATTATAATTTCAATCTAATTTATTATATCTGTCTATGAATAAACCGACAAATCAATAATAGTTTATTTGGTGGTGTAAATAATTCGCAGGGTCGCTTTTCCATATTTTCGTAATATTTTAAAAATGAGATATACATATATTTTTTTAAATATATCGGTGCTATGTAATGGTGGTAGAATAAAAAATTAACTTATTGGTTAACAATAATAAAATCTTAAAAAATGAGGACGACGATTTAAAAAGTTTGACCGTTAATTGAAATTTGGTTAATTTTTATGGAGAAGGTTCATTGAAATTTACCTATGAATAATAATTGACGTTATTAATTTGTGGACGACGTTTCATACAATTATGTAGATTTTTTTACTAATTCTTAACCTACTGTTCAGACAACTTCGTGTATTTATTTTCCTCTTATATGAGCAATCCTTAGACAAATTATTATCATCCTTTTTCTAAGGAGCAATCCAATTTTCCCCAAGTATGTAGCTACAATGAATTTAAAAAATAAGGAATAGGTACTTTAAAACAGTAAAAACCAGAAAGGTATTATAAAGAAAAAAGACGCTATGTTCGAAGCGTTCAATTATTTAATTGTTTTTAAATCCTGTAATTTATAGTCTTAAAGTACCATTGCTTTTTATGACATTACTAATTTACTACCATATATATATTTCTGCGTAATCATTTGAGTAAAAGAGTAACAAAAAAACACGATCTACAGCATATTTCTGTTCAATTATATGATGTTTATATCCATTATATTCTTGGAAGCCTGGAATTTCAAATCACCGGTGATCGGTTGACGTCGTTTGCTGATAATAAAACTAAAATTGACACTGAAAAGCCTCGGTTATGAAGAGACTGGTTTATTGACAAAGTCAACTGGATATTTACGCAGATCAAAACTTGAGTATAATTAAAATATATTCATATGGCAGAAAGAAGTATTTTTGTAATCTCGAACCAGGTTTTGGGACTAGTGGTGGATTCGGGGACTCCGGATTATAATCTCTAAGTTTAAATCCCACACCAGCACAACTTGTTTCCTGCTTTCTGGCACAGTTATTTTCGACTGTTTAAAAGCAGCCCGAAATTGAAATATTTAAAATCATTATATCATATTTTTTCAGTTTTAAAAAATTGTCTTTAGAAGCAGAAAAAATAAGGAAATTATTATTTCGAAAGTAGATAATATGTATGACGAACTAAATTCCGCAAATAATAAAACATGTTTTTTGTAAAAAAAAAATATTCATATATTTATCATAAAAAGGGTTGGTTAAGGCTCTCCAGAGGTAATTCTGTTACCGGCACTAACCCTCATCAACATCCTAGTCCAATCTCCATCTCTAGTAAACAAATTCTACACAGATATACAAATTCACCAATACCTGTTTCAAGCTACCTTAATTTACAACCATCTTACACTTAAGTCATATTACTTACGTTTCTTTTAAAAAATCATGATATTCGGCTTAAACAGTAATAATGCTAACTCAATCAATATCATGTAGGTATTATGTATTGCTAGTTGTTGTATGTAGAAAAATGTTATCTGTTAAAGTTTGTGCAATGCAAGCTCTAAAAATGCATCCGCGTCGTGAATCAAAATATATTGTTATTTCTCAATACTCAGCACTTAGTAATATCTCTAGTACCCGCGATAAAGCTTGTACCTACTAGAAGGTGCTATTGTACATATTATATACATTAGTTCTGCGATCAGCACTTTTGACGCTTGGACGTGCCAGAGACGAACTTGTTGATATTTTAAAATATTCGATAAAAAAATGTATTTACTGTATGTTATTAAACATTTTAAGAGTGTAAATTTAACGGAGGTATACAATTATTAAACAAATGATATTTTTTCAAATCAAGTTTTTTATATAAATACTATGGAGATCTACAAAAAAAATTGACTTCTAAATTGAAGACCTTTTTCTCAAATCAATTAATTTTTACAGAGGGAACATTTTTAATAATAATAAAGTGTCGTATTAATTATAGCATTATGAGCTTTTATTTAATTATAATTATTATCTTTATCGGTTATCTCATAGTAGGGTATACAAATCCATAAAATTGGTAGATATTATGATTAACAAAAGAAAAGTAGGTATATTTTGCTTTTCATATCATTATTATGTAAGTTTTCCGTGTTCTCACAATGGTAGCTACACATGCACGTCATGTGCAACATTGTACGTTATATTTTTTAAGTATACGATATTTTTATTACTACGTTTACAACATAAAGATTATGTAAACGTAATTCCTGTCCTTCTAGCCACGAGAGGTTCACGTCCCGCAGCTCCAACATAAACTGTAGACGGATTATCAGGAAAAAAGTTCTCGGGATAATACATAAATTAGTGATTGATATTACTTAAGTATTAATTTTAAATAAAATAAAAATAATTATCCCTAAACCGGGCCTGTCTTTTATGTACAGGTAGCTTATATGGCCTATATGGGGGATGGCCAACTTTATTGGACCGAAATCAACTTTTTACCATCCAGAGTCCGTAGGATTTATTAACCAATAAATCTGTTAATTTGAAATGTTTGGCACCTTTCCCTGTGGAATTTGCCGCCTTAAAAGCAAATATGTATAGGATTGTGGTATAGTGACTGGAGACGCGGACTCTGGATTTCATATTCCTTTGTTCGAAAAAAATAAAAATCCGCTTCACTCCACATTTATTTCCTACCTTTCTAGTGTACAGTTTATTTCCGACATTTGAAAGTATCCCTGAAATTGAAATATTTTGGGTATAACATATTATAAATTTTTGGAAAATAAAAATTAAGCGCCAAGGAAAGTTCTCTAAAATTCTCTAGTGGGTAACTAGACATCTAGACTCGGTAGTGTTTTTCATGTATGGAATTTCACTTCTCTGAAATTCTTGTTCGAAGGCGTAATGCGATTGAATAAAAAAAAATAGAAAATTGGAAAAAAAAACAAAAATCCTTGATTTCTCAAAGCAGGTATAAAAGTTAACGGCACAATATAATAACACCATAATGGATGTCGAAATTAGAGCAGAGTGCAGGCTGAGATTAAGCACTTCTTATCGACGAATTCACGGACCACAATTCTTTTTCGTTGTTGGTTCGGTCATGTAGAGCGACATGGATGATGAAAGAACGCCTAAAAAAATTATATGATGCGACTGTACAAGGATGTTGAAATCAGATAGGCCGAAAAGAACATGGGCATGATCAAGTAAGCGCCAACAAGTGCTTGAAAGTGGGCATGTAAGAAGTCGGATATAAATAGGACATCGTACGTGCATGAGTAGATGTTTTCAATGTGCAAGAAAGTATGCCAGGACAGAGTGGTGTGGCGTTTTTATTCTCCTCTCTGCCTTAGGCCTTCGGGGAATGGCGCTCTGTGATGGTTCTGTTAGTTAATTGAGGAAAAGTTGAAAAAATAGGTCATTGAGATCATTAGCATAAGACTTTAACCAAATAATATTTCATAACGATAGACAACATGGATATGTCGCATATGAAATAGTAACAAGTGCATTAAGGTACGATATGAGTGTAATGCGTCACTGTTATATGGGACAGAAAACTGTACAGTCTTGTTCAGTAAATACTATACAGTTCTGTCATAAAGACACGCTAAATGTGATGTATACCAATTTTTCAGCGCAATCTAAAGTTCTTATCGTATGCGAATGCACATAGATGTAGAATTGTGAATAAAGCTAAGAAATTTGTAATTATGTTATTTGTTTTTTAACGTTTTTCAAAGACATTCAATTCTTTACAAAATTAGACATTAACTGGTCTCAGATCAGAACGTCGCACGCACCATTCACATACGTGCATGAGAAGTTTTCGAATGGTGGGGACAGTTTAGAAGAGAAGTGTGCCAGGACAGAGTGGTGTGGCGGTCTTTCCTCTCTGCCTATCCCTTCGGGGAAATGGCGTGTTGGTTAGTTAGTTAGTTAGTTAGTTATATACGCATCCAGTATCGACCGGTTGGCCACCACTGTCCTATAGGTTCACCTACCGAATAGGCAGTTTTATCACACCAGTAATGATGGAAAGCATATATATAGCTCACTTTAACATGGCGCCTTGTCAGTCTGTGTTCACAAGACGTCGAGGGCTGTCCTCCAGAAACTCATCACCGCATTGTTCTGCTCTCCTGGTATCTAAAAACTAATTCAGTTTTGAAATTTCAACGTAAGTGCAAATGAATGTGTTTTTGTGCAATTTGTAATTGAATTTTGTTTTTGCTTCTGAAGTGAAAATAGTGTATCAAGATGTCACTTAAATATATAAAAAACGATTGAAATTTTTTTGAGATGGGAATGTTGAAGTCGGAATTATTTTACGTACTTGTCTTTTATAATGCATACAATACAATATTATTTATTGAAATACATGTAATATTTCTCAAACAAAAAATTTGAACATTGTTTAATTTTGGACTGTATTCAAAATATTTTTACTAAGTGACTTATATTGAACATAGTAAAAATATGGTATTAAATTACATGATATTTGATTTTACAATAGTTTTAATGAGTCTTTTAAATTCAATCGAAATTGACTTCAAATTGTTATAATTATTTGCTTACCTTCTGCATTTAACATATCACATAATACCTATTAGATTTCCAAAATGGTCAAGTTCGTGAGTAACACAACTTTTTAATTTGCCACTAAAAGAAAGTGTTAATTAATTTTATATTTTTTCGCCTCTTAGTATAGTGATTTGCGCGTTGTTGTACCATGCATGAGGTCGCGGTTTCGATTCCCGACTAGGTCAATATGAAATATTTATATCAATATGGTTTTTAAATAAATAAAAATATATTTCATATTCGATACCTCGGACGAACGATGAAGCGTAAGACTGACTTTATTGTGTTCATGTATCAAATTATCGAGATTCACTGCACTTGGTGTACCATCGTAGTGACCAATGTAACAGAATGTGGCAAAAATTCACTGGCTGTTTGCCGGTAAAATTTCAACAAAAATAAACATGTTTGCATGAGATAAAAAACGCACACAATTGTAATGCATTAAAGTTACTTAGTAATGAAAGAACTTGTTAATTTTTGTTACACCTTGTTTAATACTAAGAAAGCGATAACTCGACAGATGAAAATGACTTACCGTCGCCATTCACCAATTTCACACAGTGTAAATTCATAGTACAATGGCGGTTGGATCCTGAAGATCCAAGTTTGCGCTTTGAAGATGCATAGAGGGATTGTTGTATAGCCTCTTACATACTTATCTACTCTACTTAGTGAAAATCAGTTACAAAACACTTTTACCTACTTATTATTGCTATACCTACATAATTTTATGGAATAATTTTCCAACTTGTTTTTAAAATCTGAATTTTATATTCTCTATCGGGGACTAGAATTCTTCAATCGTCTATGCGGAGGATTTTTTAAACTGGATAAACTTTAAATTTGGAGTAATTTTTTGTTGATTGCCCTGCTTTGAAGAATGGGTTTTGTAAAACTGCCTCGGTAGCTGCAGGACAAGTTAAGATCTAGCCTCTTCTTGGCGATATTTTTTTCTCAAAACAGCGCTTCATAAATTGTCCGAATAATAATAATAATAATCTGTTTTTGTTTATGTCAGGTGAACATCTCCACAATGCGATTCTGATTCTTCTGTCCCTGGTGGCCGTGGTTGTAGCGGCCAGGCCCGATAAGTACACTACCAAGTACGACAATATCGACGTGGACCACATTCTCAGCAGCGACAGGATCCTGAACAGCTACATCAGGTGCCTTCTGGATAATGGACCCTGCACCGCGGAAGGCAGAGAACTCAAAAGTAAGATACCATGGTTTATATTTTTACTATAATGATGTAATCGGCTATAGCGCCATTATTGTGAAAAATCACCTCAAGGGCGCATTAAAATTAAAGATACTGTCTAACGTCTAACTTAAGATCCTAGCGGTAGACTATATTATCTGTAACTTGAGCAGACTAGGGCAATTACTCATTCTGTGAATTTGTGTGTTTGATTTTAAAAAGATGCGTTTTTAATTGAGTCCGAAATTGACTAGGCTTCTGAATGGTGGTGTGTAAGTGTGAAGGCAATCGATTCCAGGCAGCACGATCGCCAAACTTGGTGTTGGGACTTCGCCGGGGTTCACAAAGTCTTCCTCTGGCTGAATCTAGTGCTGATATTAGAGTTGAATGTCTAGGGTTTCTGTTCTCTGCAATGCATAGGTCTGATAGATATGTAGGATATATAATAAACCATAGATCTGCGTTTATATCGTTAAGGTTACAGTGAGTAGGCGCTTTGAGAATCTTAATAGAATAGTGAAACAACATAAAATCATGCATATTTCTTTAAGTTTATCATATCTGTACCTGGAAAAAATAGGACGTTTTGTTCATTTTTACCCAAAATGTCATTTTAATGCAGAACGTAAGTATCTTCTTTATTCCCTGCATCTGTACTCTATTTTTCAAAATAATAACGAAGATACGGCACTATATCCACATTATACTCGTATAATAATCCAAATCATTTTTCTGCTCTCTTGTAAAATGATCAAAATGGCTTGAGGTGCCCAAGTACAGATATATTGTTTGTAAACAGGATTTGTTATATTGAAGACTAATGCTATGTATTGCCTAGGTTGCCTTTATGATGGTGGACCTAAATCTGCATTACATCTTGTAAAATACCTACACTAGTATGTAGAAGCGTTGAGAGTCTGCATAATGTAAGGATATTATAAACAATAAATAAAACTATACATACTTCTTCCAGTTTATCTTGTTTTAAACTTTAATAGATCATAAACTGGCAGAAAAATGCATGGTTTCAAGCTTCACCATAAATTGATTATCAACCGAAGATTCGCACAGAAACAGAACAGTCAGAACGTCATCTTTTTAGTGCTAAATCCCAGAGAGAAAATCGAGGACTACGATTGTACGGAGGAATGGCCTTCGGTCACGTGACCGCAAATCCTCTCTTTTGTTGAATAAAATAAAAAATGAAGAAAGGAATTTTAATACCTAAGATTTTAATCAAAAAACGAATCTGGGTTCTTAGCATAAACAAACATCTAGATCGAATCCCTCACTTTGTATGGAAAAATCATTGCCAGCGAAGAAATTAAAGTATGCTAAAGACAATGATTTTCTATAAAGAGTGTTCCTCCATTAAGTTTTTCCTAAATTTTTGTTTTATACCAGATGAACTTACAAATCAAACTAGGTAGGTAATAACGACAACTTGTACAAAATGAGGTATTAATTTATTATGCTTCATCACAGAAATATACAGAAATTCCAGTTGCTGATGATAACTTATTACTCATAATACTTAGAAAGCTACTGCTAATGATTGGAAGTTACACAATAACATCGTATCTCTGCATTTATGTAAGTATTTAAGGTGCCTACGGACATGTTCAAAAATAAAAATAAAAATTTAAGGTGCTTATACCCTACTATTTTTTTATAATATTATCTATTAACTTGATAAACTTAGACGGATTCTATTCTAGAAAGAAACTCTCATTCACTTACCTACATCGATGGTGCGTAAGAACAAAGGGCACTGCATTGGCGTTGGTAGATCCAATGTAATGTATCTTCATTTTTTTTTCATTAAAATGAGATGATCTGTTTTACGCTTGAGTACCAGTCTAAGGTATGTATCATTTTCAAAATATTAATAACTTTAAAAAATGTAAGATTGACCATGGGACTTAAAACCAGGACATTCACGTGAAAGTTCAACGTAAGGACCACTATGATAGGAGCCACGAAAAGGACAAGGAATGAAGATGACTTAAAATTTAAAATTTTATTGTTAGAAATTTTATCTGTATTTTTTTTCATTCAAACCTTAGTGATTTTTCTGTATAATTTTCCATATTTCTTCATAACACAATCTTGTTTAAATTGCAAAATTAGCAATGCTGACTAATTTCGGAACAGAAACTTGTTTCTTTATCAAGGTGATTTCAATGCGGTAGCTTTCATATAATTTTAATTATCAATGAATATTATGCATAATTAACACATCATATTTACGAAGAAGGAAGGTACTTACTTAAAAAATAATATACATTTCCGCAACATAAAGTGTTTTGCTATTCTTCGACTTTTACTTCATTTTAGGATTTTTTTTTTTAGCATAGTTCGACAATACTGTACTACACACTCAATGGTGCATGGGCATAAGGCACTGCATTAGTACACCAAGTGTGTGTCTTGTCATTTTTTACTACATGAAGGTAAGATGATCAGTCTTACGTTTCGGAAACACATTAAATATTAGTTTGAAAATCACAAAATACAATCAAGGAAATAAAAGCTTAGACAAAATTTGAAGTATACATTCATTAGAACTACCACGAGACAAGATCTGGTTTATTTTAGTGATTGTTTAAATCCGGAAAAACTAACACCAAAAAAGTCCAGATCCTGTCTCGAGTTATACAATATGTTTATCTGTATTAAGTCAATGAACATGAATATGTATAAATACTCAATACTCATCAATAACATTTTAAATGTACATAATATATAAAGAAGAGTTCTTCAAAATTTGTTTTTTTCTACAGTAAAAATATTTACATAACATTTTTTCCGGAATAAGCTGATTTTAGCGTTCTATCATTTTGTTACACTTGGAATTACGCGTTTTTCAGGGAAATTGAAATATGGAAATTTTCTATGGGATTAGGTAGTGGGATGAATTGCAAATTCAAACCGTACGAAATGACCCCAATCCTGAAGTACATGCCTGCAGTTAATCGTGATGCAACGCCTCGATATGCATACTAAATATCTAGACTACAGGGCTTTATTTGTGTATTGAATATTGCAGAATTTAGTCAATCGATGTGTGAATTGAAAGCAAATTAGTTATACTTGTATACTTCGCTATTGTCATACGCATGGCCATTCTTTATCCTTCGATTATCGTTACCTACTTTGGCCAACATTTGTTATTGTGATACCTACGACGAATCATTTATTGTTTACATCTTATCATAACTGCCTAAATGGTAGTGTTTTGCAAAGTCGTAAATATTGGTATTGTTAAGTTTTAATTCAGGGTCCTTTCGAGGCTTGAAGGCAGTTTGTGGAATCCATGTGCTCCACATGGGGACCGGATATGGTATGATGATGGTGATCGAGGTAGTTTTATTGTATAACTTCGGACTTTTATTTACCTTAAAATGGAGAAAAGATTAGTAAGTGGAATTTTAATTTAAATTTTTTAAATTCGGGTGTGATTCTGATTTCTTTTACATTTACATCATATATTTTTATATTTTTCTTACATTATTGGCTTATTAAGAGGATCCCCTTACCCACCACGCCACTGATTCCAATAAATAAAATGAAATAAATATTTTTAACAACATTTTGAACGTATACAAATACTTGTAGACAAATTACTGGATTATACCCATGCTGGGCTGATATCAGATTTTATTGATATCCCAACAGAGATAGAGAAACTCTGGAAACGAATGTGGGTTATCTAGGCGTTTACAGGGCTTATGACCTGTCATACTTAACCCAGCCAATGACAGTTCATAAGCCCTGTAAACGCCTAGATAACCCACATTCGTTTCCAGAGTTTCTCTGTCTCTGTTGAGATATCAATAATATATGAAATGAATATCGTCAAACGTGAGATACGGTGAAATTACGTTCGTTTCTACAAATGACCTTAAAATTACCATGAAAATACGTGAACTTTCAATTATTTTTATTTTATTTTTACTTCACAAAAAACATACACGAGTCACGTTTCAATCCGTTTTTGAGTCGAAACCGAATTTTAAAGTTTGAGTAGGAGATTGAGCCGAAGTTTGGTCAGAGTCGAAGTTTAAGTCCGAATCAGAGTTCTAGTCAAAGTTGAGTCGGTGTTTGAGTCGAGTTACTTTTCATTTAAAAAGACTAACCATACCATAATACCAGGACTTGAACCCCGAAGACATCACCGCTACCACTAAATCTTAACTTGGTTTTCACCGTATGGTACCTACCTTGTTATAATACAAAGCTATAAATAGGTATTACTTAATTGTGGTTTATCGGGTCTACTGTGTGTATTATTAAATTTGTATTGTTAATAAAGACTCAATAAGTAAATAAGTAAAAATTAGGACATCATTTTCGTTTTTTTTTTACAGAAAACGTAAAAATTTTACCGTGAAAAGGTGTTACCGTAGGTAAATGACATGGGAAATTTGCCGCCTTACATCTCTATTCAATGTACATACTACATACTACATATAGGAAATCCGTGCCCGTGGCGTAGCACGCTAAAAAAGTAAAAAATTAAAAGTATTAGTGACATCGATAATAAAGTATCAAAATTAATTTGACAAAAAATATGAAAAAGCAAATTCTCTGTATAAATACGGTAAAAGTGGAAAAGCGGCAAAATTGTCAGTATAATAAATATTCTGGCCATCTTTCATACTATGTAGGTACATTTCATGTCGCTAGATGTCACTAATCGTACAAATTTTAAAAGTTTGCTGAAAAAATCCTTTCCTTTCTCTATTCCGCAACTAATGATGCTAAAGGCACTGCATTCGTATGATATGAGTGCGGTATGCGGTATGTCGTGATCATTCTATTACATTAAGGTATTTTATATACATACCTATATGTAGGGTTGTCATAATTGTTCGACACTGGTACGGGACAACAAAAAAAACTGAATAACTTGGGTGGTAGAGCCCCTACTCAATTGGCCAGCGATGACTTCTAACTCTCAAGCCATCTCTTTCTATCGCATGGATATTTATCTTTCATTTTTATTTTCATTTTTCATTTTTATTTTATTTCAGTTATTTGTTTTGTTTTTATTTGTTTTTATTTGTTTATGGACAGCCAACAGACATACACTTATTTTAAATATATACAACATTAATTTCTAACAATAATGTCCACTTAAAGGCTATCACTTAAGTATCTAAAAATATTGAAACATTTATTATTGTTGCAAAGTACCCATCCTGTACACAGTTGCTTATTTGTAATATGTAAAGCATAAATTAAAATGTTTTAAAGGAAAAGTAACATAACTGAAAAATAAAATTGGCATTTTTTAGAAATTAATTATTTAGAACATAACAGAAAAAAATCAAATCCTTCGCGTATTTTGATGAAACGGAACAAGTAGAAATGCGGGACACGTCTTATAAAAAGGATGAGAGTCCCGTATACATTATATACAGGACGTATGGCAACCTTACTAATATGTAATTATGTACAAGGTATTTTATTACTTCTAAGTTGTAATTATTAATTTATTATCCTAAAATGGCTCAACTTTTTTTTAGAAATCCTTCCTGATGCATTGTCTAACAACTGCAGCAAATGCAATGAGAAACAACGAGCTGCAACCGAAAAAGTGACCAGACACCTCACAGCTAGAAGACCACGAGATTGGGAAAAGCTTTCCAAGAAATATGATCCTCAAGGAAACTACAAACAGAGTTATTCAAATTAAAATTATAAGATTACAAATGTTATATTTAAGTTTTTTTGTAATTTGATAGTTTTGAAACGCCTACGCTAAAATAAAATTCAGATTAAAATATTCCATTTTACACATCGAGAACATTTGACCGACTTGAATTGTTTTATTCGTTTATTTAGGTATAATAAATAATATAAATAAATATTTTCTTAGTGTAAGTATCTACCTACATGGTTTAGTAATTTTATTGTTTTTACTGATTTTCTACAAACTTTTGTCAACGGAAAAAAATCGGACCTGCCGCTTGCGCTATGAGCTATGACACACATGCCGCAAACTAAAGGTTTTTAGTGATTCGTTCGAGGCGACAACAGATGGCGTTAGTATTACTTTTTTATACGCTTGAAAATGATTACTGAACTACCTACCTTCTCTTTAATATTCCTGAAAACTTACTTTTACGAAGAGTTAATATTTAAATCAACAGAATATATATATATATGATTAATTCCTTACTTTTTTAAATAATAGTATTACTGTAAATAGTTCCTTAGTTCTTTTACAAAAATGTGTCGCGGTCTTCTATCGGCCCATTAGCTCAGTTGGTTAGAGCGTCGTGCTAATAACGCGAAGGTCGCGGGTTCGATCCCCTCATGGGCCACATTTCCTTTTGTTATTTCATCTAATATTTTTAACATTAATTTTGGCATACTGTGGCCATAACCAGTATATTTTTTAATTTTCAACACTATCCGATGAGAAATTAATACTAAAATATTATTTATCATCTGCAAAAAACTAAACACAGCAGTAAATTGATGTGATTTTGGGTAAAGTTCATCTTTGCATTATTTCAAGTAGGGATTTTTTTAAGTCAGAAAGAAAATCATCAATAATAATAGAATATCCATAACTACCTACTAATCAGTATTGATATCAACATTAATAAATAAGTTTTCAATAATGCTCCTAATTTCGAGTTCAATGTGAAAACAAGAAAACGAAGTTTTAGTGATATTTTCACTAGTAGAAGACCCACCATCTGCAATAAATAGCAATATACTTGAAATGCAAATTTCTATTACTACTTTCCCTTATCCGCACCCAACGGTGCATAGGACACTGCATTGGTATACCAAGTGCAGTTATTCTTGATCATTTTATTACATGAAGGTAAGATGATCAGTCACACGCTTCAGTACCAGTCCAAGGTATCACACATAAAACATAAATATGAACCCACAACCTCATGCATGGTATCTAAATGCGCTACCACATAATATTAAATCTGGGAGAAAAAAAAATTGCAGGCCCAGCGCTGACAATATGACATAAATATTTAACTGCTAAGTACAAATACTACAACGTATTGAGTTATTAATGTTTAAAGTTTACTTAAATAGATTGAAAAATTTACAAAGATTAAAAATCAACATTGTTTTCTTCGAAAAAGAATTTCAGAGAAGTGGCATTCCATACTTAAAATACTACCTTGCCTAGTGTCGCCTAGTGACCCACTATGTCACTCTAGGTCATCACTAGGCATCTAAGTCGTTTCAAAGTGTGAGTGTATTGGACTAAGTGAGACTTTAGACGGTGGAATTTTTAGAAAATTTGAACGAAAACGCCCCTTCTAGTGAATTCTTTTTCAAAGATTGTTTTACATAAAGTTTCTACAAAATTTATAATTTATATGTGATAATCATTATAATAATAAATCAACCCTTGAACTGTTGAATATTAAAAAGATAATACTTACTTAAAAGTTTATTTCTTCGACAATACTTATAGCGATATTATTCATGGTCAAAACACTAGGACCTTAGTTTCACAAATTTATTGGGACCAATCTAATTTAATCAGAGCATTGAATTTGACCCTGATATCAGCTCTGTTGACCTTGCTTTATATTATGTACTTCAAGAGGAAAAAAAATATATGAAACGTGTATCAACTAACAAATATATTTTTATCAAAAAATAAATACAGTACGTAAAAAAACATCACACATAACATTTTATTTTGTTCAATCTAACACGAGATTCATTTTATGATTCGATAAATTTAGGAACAGTTAAGACATACATAGAGCAACACATAATTCGTCATTGTGCCTGCAATTTCTGTTTATACAATTATTCAGAAAAGGCAAAAAACAGGTTTAATCAAAAATACCTTTTAATATTAATTTGTTATAAAACAAATAAACATAAAATAGAACTAAGTATATGTCGAATTTAGTATTATAAAAATATAACATTCAATAAAACAATAGAATATTCAATAAAACAATATTGCAAAAAAAAAATATCTAGCGGATTTTGCAGGCGCAACGACGAATATTCTTAAACAAATTGGTCGTTTATTCGTACAAATTAATATTGTCATAAATTAACAATAATACATTAAGCCGTTTTTTTTCTATTACATTTATTCTAATACGAGTTGGGTGACATTATCTTTTGTAACGAGAGCCACGAGACTTCCATTCTTCGGTCTGTCTTCTCCTTTGGTCCACTTCATGAAGAGATCAGCAACATAGGTCAGAGGGGTCCATGTACCAAAGTCGGCTTTAGGCATCCACTTTCGGTTCATTGGCGTGTCCAAAGTAATCGGCATTATGGCAACGGTTAACGAACCGCTTGGTAAACCTGATCCCTCAGTTCCTAGAGATTTAGTTAGTTGGTGAACTGCGGCCTTAGCCATTCCGTAGCCAATCATGGAAGCTGTTCCTTCGAGAGCTGCCTTGGCCCCGGTAAGGGCTACGAAACCTCCAGGAGCTAAATATTTTGCCGCTACGGAGGCCGAAATAGTGGAACTCCACACTGACTGCTTCCACATAAGATCAGCGGCCTTGCTCAACTCCTTATCAGCATTTCCACCAGCCCAGCCACCAGCTACACAGATCACAGCGTTGAGTTTTTCTCCCCCCAGGGCTCCGCCGACGTCAGCCAGCACTTGCTCCTCTTGCTGGACCCAGGCAGCATCAGAATTGACGGTAATGTTGGAATCTGCAGACTCGTTGGGGTGCAGGTCAACGCTGGCCACCCACCAATTGTTGGCTTTGAAGTGGGAAACGCAAGCTGCTCCCAGAGCACCACGGCCCCCGTAAACCAAGACACGACCGACAGACATTTTTGCGAATAAACACTGATTTGATAACGGATAAATTGAATGAAACCGGCGGAATGGCGAGCTTATTGTGTAACAAGTATTGGGCCTTGTTTTTATATCGTACACTTTCGCTTTCTCGTTAAAATTAAACCGGCTCCTGAGAACGGCCGCTGCACAAAACAACAAATAGCCAGAAAAAAAGATATCGCACGCCTTCAAGAACTGTCAAGAGATCAATAATACGAATTGAAAACAGCGACACCTGTTGATTCTTATTTTGGTTTGGTCATGTTGTGGTAAAAAGTGACATCTACATTTCAGTCGTGGTGTTCCTGAATTAAAAGAGGTTTGATTATTGACAATTTTTTTTTTTTTTAAATAGTTTTTTCCGTAAAAATAATTTGAATCTTTGATAAATTTGACACTATCATCGTGATGTAAGTAATATTATTATCGTTGTACAATAATCTACGAGGTACCATGGCGGGGTACAAATGAAATAGATTTTTACCCGTCTCGGCTTCGCAAAATTTTTACCGCAATTTTTTTACGGGATGTAGGTAGGTTGTAGGTGTTTGGTAGTTGCTTTACGCACCTATTTACTCATATTCACACATAGATTGTTTGCTATTACCGAGATTGCAGGTTACTGTTTTCTCGGTCGGTAACCGCTAGTTTTATATTTTATCGTGCGTCGGAGTGTCGCTGGTTTCGGAAGTGACTTTCCCTTTCAGTGTTTTCTATAAATTATCAAATATACATTGGAAGGGAAAGTCCAAGGGTATAATATACCCAGCTCCATATATATAATATGTCCAGCTCTGTGGGATACCTACATATTATAATTCAAATATATGAGACACAGAAGCTTTAGAAAAATTTATACCTTCAACAAAAAAATAATCATGTTTCCTAGTATAACTACTTATCTATGTGATCTCATCGAGAATCGAACCTGAATCCTCCGTGGCGTGAATTTCGCTAAACTTGAATTCGAATTCGAATAATTTCGGATGGGCTTGTGTACATCGAATTTTTCTGTAAATGCAGAAAATAAAACGAAAAATCATAAAATCATCAGGTGCAATTCGTTTGTAAATCGGATAATTCATATGCAAGATTAATGTAATTATGTAATAATTTGAAGTTTGGGTTTTATATGGGATCGGTATATTTTCTGCATTTACAGAAAGTTTTGTATTACTTACAACCCTATTTCGTCATTTCCGGCTAGGAATCAGAAGAATTTTAGTTTTTACTACGATGAAAACGAAATAGAATTTTAATTCATTTAACGAGAAAAATGTTTTTGTATAAAATGATTTGAATCACTTTGGTTGGCAATTCGTAACCGGTGCCCCTCACGTTTATGAACGATGTTGATTAAAATGCTTGTAAAATTGAGTTATGTATTGTGTTATTTTGTAGGTTGTACCATTCATTGAATTTGTATAGGTTACAAAAGGCAGGCATTTAATATATTACAAGTTGACTTCCCCACGTTAGAATATCGATTATTTCACGGAAAGTGCTTTCCACCCAGTGTAATTCTGAGCGTCATCCAGTGCGCTATGGAACATGGAACTTAGAATATCTTGAAAACTACAGAATTATTTTAATCTAATTTCAATCCACGAAACATAACTTGCAATCAAACAATAACATTGTTAACATCAACAAAAGATACGTAATCGGACCAGCGAACAAAGAATCATCAATGGGAACATAATAATTAAAATGTATCTAAATTATATCGTTAAACACACGATATAGATTCGATACACCAACGCTATTGCGCGCTATAAGTAATTCTGTTTGAAGAATATTTTGTCTGTAATCTTGTGCATTTTACAAAAGAATACGATTGTGTGTGGTGGTACAAAAATCGAAGTGTCTGTACGAGGGGGCAGAGATATTTATATAATTGTTATTAATACAGGGATCAATAAAACATTGCCACAATGATGGCATCGTCTATAGCACCAGACAACAATACGATAGCGCATGATGGGGTGAGTAATACTTTTCATATCACTTAAACAAATACGTATTAGTTAAGAAGTTAAGTACACGATTATTTTTCTTTCATTAATTAACAAACAATAGTAGTATTTTACTTATGTCATAATATCATTTAGACATTATATTACCTACATCGATATTATATTTTATAAAATAAAATCAATATTTTACCAGTTACTATTAATTGTTGAGTATTGGGATTTAACACCTCATCCGCTCCCAATGGTGAATAGGGCACGGTATTGGTACCTACACCGTGTGCAGTGAATCTTGATAATTTGTTACATGAAAGCAAGATGACCGGTCTTACGCTTCAGCGCCGGTCCAAGGTATCACATATGAATTATCTTCATGAGAAAATTACATTAAAATAAATATTTCATATTGAACCCCTATCGGGAATCGAACCCGTGATCTCAAACATAACAACCCGGTACATAACAAACAAAATACAAAAAGATTTAAAATAAATGGGTCTAGGCTTAAAAAGGAGAGTGCAGAAAAAAAGTTTTATATTGTTTGTAACATAATAATTAATGTGAATAAATGTGAGGTATAAAAATGTAATATTAGGTATTTGTCGCTTGGTAACATTTTCCATTGCACACATAAATTTACTGCATATTGTAATGTCACTTGGTAACTTTTTCTTTTCCACCGTCGCGTCGCGTCGAGTCGGCATCGATATCACCATTATTTTTTATAAATAAATAATATTCTGAACTGACACTCTCGAGTCTAGAACGTGCCTAGGGGCAGTGTAGTGGAAATATCCAATTAAATCAATTATAAATGTAAACTTCTATATAGTATACATGGAGCAACAAACACATAGTACAACTCGAAAACTGGTGAATCTACATCATATTATTTGGTGTCGAATGTGTAAACTTTTAAATCTGACTTTGAAAAAAAAAAAAAAATTCTCATAAAAGCTGTCATTAATATCCTGTTTCCTCAGATTAAGTAAAATTGCAAAAATTTTTATTAAACGCTGTTTTTTTATTTTGTTTTATTTGAGGATACTATTAATTTGACTAAATAAATTATATTTGCAAAAAATTTTCGAAAAATAATTCAACTTCGTACTCAATTTTCTCGAAAACGAAGGGTCAAATAAAAAATATAAATTCTACAAATTGACTCCAAATATGACGTAG
Source organism: Micrasema minimum (assembly GCA_022494985.1). Lineage (NCBI taxonomy): Eukaryota > Metazoa > Arthropoda > Insecta > Trichoptera > Brachycentridae > Micrasema > Micrasema minimum. The sequence continues at coordinate 35,420 of JAGVSP010000369.1, forward strand.
ATTCACTGGTTTCCCGCTTGTACATCGAGTTTTGTTACACCATGTATATTGTTGAAATAATATCAATATTTTACAAGGTACCTACATATTTTCAATTTTTACACGTAACAAGTCTCTACATAATATATCTAAAAATTCAAAATTTTAAAAATCAATCAGTCTAATTCTCTTAAAACAATCCCAGAAAGTGATTGATCGAGAAATTAAGTATATCTATAAACATGTTGTAACAAAACTCGTAGTACAACCCGAAAACTGATGAATCTACACTACATCATATTTGGAGTCGAATGTGTACGTGGATTTTGAATCTGAGCTTGAAAAAAAAAATTCTTCACATAAAACCTTTCATTAGTACCGCAGATTAAGTAAAATTGCACAAATTCGTATAAAAATGCTGTTTTTGATTTTGTTTTATTTATGGAAAGTATCAACTTGACTAAATACATGATATTTGAAAACAATTTGCAAAAAATTATCTAAAAATAAAATTAACTTCGTACTCAATTTTCTCGAAAACTATGGGTCAAATCAAAAAATTTTATCCTTCAAAATCGACTCCAAATATTATGTAGATTCACTGGTTTCCCGTTTTTGTACATCGACTTTTGTTACATCCTGTATAATATGTATTATCATAGAACATTCAAAGTTATCTTGCTTACAAATATTTGATCATTTTAATATACCCATACTTAGGTAATGTCATGTAATTACTTAGTGTTTACCTGTGTAATGAAAAGCCAAATAAAATACTATTGACATCCGATAAAAATAATTGACGTAATCAAATTAATAAAAATATAGAAATCTCAATCTACCCAACACTAATGCCCACTTTATATGAGACAGTTTCTTGTTCAGAAAACTACACAGTTTCTTGTTCAGAAAACTGTGCAGTCTGTCAAACTTCTGTCAAAAGACACGCTAAATATGTGTATTTTTGAAACACGATTGTAAGTTATTATCGAATGTTTGCTCTCAGGAAATTGTATATTTAGCTAATTATGTATATATGTTATGGTTTTTTTACGTATTTAAAAGCAAACATATAAACCAATGTCTATTTAAACGTTTACATAAAAAACATTGACTGTCATGTCAGCTTAAATCTGACACTAGCACACAGTTTTTCATGCAGTTTTACCTTTATACGGGACCGTTTTCAGACTGCACAGAAAACTGTGTAGTAAACTGCGCCATATAAAGATAGCTCAAGTACAAAGAACGGTATATCTTGTGGTGTATTAAAATAAATAAATATCTGTAATAAGAAATTGGACCACTAAAAATAAATTCGTAAAATACATGTTCCGAAATTTGTTATACCTATATGGTTATCAGATGATGGGGGCGGGATGGGGAATGTTGTAATACATCAAGTGGCCACTTAACCCAGCCAATGACAGGTCGTAAGCCCTGTAAACGCCTAGATAATCCATATTCGTTTCTAGAGCGGTCTCTGTTGGGATATCAATCATATTTTTTATTAGCCCAGCATGGGTATAATCCAGTAATTTGTCTACAAGTATTTTGTACACATTCAAAATATATTTGATTTAATTGAAATATCTATGACTGCAAAAGTAGGTATGAAATTATAAGTTAGATGTTTGCACTTTTTTTACCTTAAATAATTTTCCTAATGTTTTCAGTGCTTGATATTATTTTTCTTTCATATTTAAAACATAAAATATCTTGTAATGTGTACGTTGTACCGTGGGTAGGCGTCGCGTCGGGCAGTAGAACCCTCTTATAGATGATGCAACTTATAACCATAAATTATATATATGCCGTAGTCATGAGTAGAGGTACTTACACGTATATTCAACCAAGTTCAGCACATTATAGATCATAACGTAGATACCTATCATTTTAATGATAGATTTATAAGGTTCTATAATCTATAACAGTCTACCAACAAAAACAAAAAGACCAGACTAGCTTTTTGTACATCCATTAAAATACACGCCAAATCCATTATTCACAGAAAATCACGCACACCATCGGTCACGCTTACAGGAGCAAGTAGGCACCTACACCTGTATAGATATTTCTATGAACGTTGGCCATGGAAGAATCCATTTTCAAGTTCATTGATGAAAATATAAAGGAAATTTACCAGGGGTGTACCACTCGCTGTGAAACACTAACTTTGGATGGAAAAATTACCATCGCTAATTTTCTCGTTTCACGGTTCTGTGTATGAATGCGAAAAGGTTTTCCTTCTATAGTGTTTTTATGTCGTTAGGTACTAAATATAGATTAAAGCTATTTTTAGGTATACGAGGAATGTATTTTTATCACACCAACAATCTTAAAATCGCGGTTTAGCTTGTTGAAAAAATCGGTAGAGTTGGCTGGACTGAAAAAAGAATCAATAGTCTTTAAAGCAGTCTAGGGAAAGGAAATCTTTCATTGTATATGAGAAATGTGTATGCGTCAATGTCCTTTACGTTACTAAAAAATAGGTTTATAAACCTTCAGGTAAGGGGGCCCTTTCAATTAGATGCAATAAACATGTTGCGAAAAACAACTTTAAATATTTAGATAAAGATTAGCGAAAACAGTATATTTTTGAACGCGCAACAAATGTATAACTACACAATTGAAATTTTATTTTGTTGGTTAGTTTATTATAGCTCATACATCTTCTTCTAGATCCCCATACTTTAGTTACATTACGTACAGTGATATATTATATTATTTAAAATGCACAATTCACACCATGAAAGATTACTTAAGTAGCGTCGAAATTCCATACTAGATTTCACACTAGAACAACATTTTCTCCGCTTTTGTTGTTAAAAGTGATTTTTTTAAATTTACTACGGGAATATTGAAAAATTCGAATAGTCGGAAAGCACCCCCTTATCATCCAGAGAAAATAATGCAATATTTTAAAATTATTAACAAAAGTACACTAAATAAAAATATTTTTTTAAATACGTATTCAATTATTTCATGATCGTTTTCCAATTTTCCAAGTAAACAGCTGCTTACTGAAAAATATAAATTAGGAACGTTTAAAGTGGGTCGACTAATTAAATAGCAATCAAGTCATAATACATCAAATACAACATTAATAATAGACGGGTCTTACAGTTGTTAATTACAGTAAGATTCATTAGATTTTTATGCAACAATAAATCTTTTTATTTTTATTTTTACCGTGTATCAATGTAGGTAGGTACTGACTTTTATATATTTTTTAATAAATCACTGTAATGTATTTATAATTTATTTAAAAAATAAGTAGGTGCCTACAGTTCCTACTTACTACTACTGCTACTACTTTTTCCTTATCCGCACCCAATGATGCATAAGGCACTGCATTGGTACACCAAGTGCAGTGTGTCTTGATCATGTTCCAGTTCCTACATACCTATATTTTGTGAAAAACCAACAGAAAATTTTAAAACTGGTATATTAAAATACGCAATGGTATGCTGTTTCTAATCAATTAAACGTAATTTGATTTGATCGAACCTGAAACCTTCGTAGTAAAACGCCAGCGTCTTAGCCCTATCACCGGACTATGGGAAACTACTTGGTAGTTTTCCTTTGTTTTGAAATAATATTACTTAAATTGATATATTAGGATGAGTTGTCAGACATCACGTGTATTATGACATGTTATCACAATTGAAGTGTAGCAAATTTAAAGATAATAAAATTCATTGAAGCTTATGTAAAAAAATAAATCACCATTAATGAAATTTTATTGTTAATAATAAATAAAATCGTTTTCAGATTCTGACCCCAAATTCATTTTTTTAAAAACGTTTGGTCTTATTTAAACAAAAAAAAGTATTTTAATGTACAAATGTACGTACCTAGTAGTAGTATAGTCATAAAGCCTACCGTGGCTTTGTTTGATATGGAAGCAACTCAAATTATAGCATCGATATCGGTCATAAAACAGTGTAATTAGCCGTATGTAAACCTTAAATGCGTTTTATCAGATAATGCGGTATCATGACAATCAAAATTAAGATAATTCTATTGCGAACGGATATTTATATATTTATTATATCTGCAGTAATAGCATTTTGGTCAGTTTCATAGAAGCAATCATAGTCGCCAGCCGTCAGTGTCTTCCTAAATTAGCGGTTACTAAACAAATTACCTACCTAAACGTAAAAACATAATATTATACTTACAATATCTTATTGCATTTTTATACTGTGAAGTTGTGTTTGTTGCATTTGTTCGTGTATTTATAAGCAAAATGAAGGACAATCAAAGCGATTATTTGAATAATCACGCACAACATGATGATTCGAATATTCAAGATTCGAATAATCATACTCAGAATGATGATTCTACGGATGGAGCAGCCGTCAGCAGGATGGCAGTAATTACCCTGGATGCTGTTCAAAGAGTAATAAAATCAATATTATTTTCCAGAATTTTATGGATAGCAAAAATTTACTTTAATTAACGGATTTTTTAATGACAGAAAATTTCGTACACATTTAATTATATTTCAAACAAAATCAATTGAATTTCATGCAAAATAACTAAAAAATAAATGTTTAAATAAAAATAAATTAAAAAATTATCGGATATTTATTTAGGTTGCAAAAATACATATTTAAAGGGAAATTTTATTAATATAACACCTACATACTAAAAACACATTTTTTAGTATCCATCAGATTAGTGATTCAAAAAAAATGTGTTATCTATTTATTTTCTTTATTTGGATTATATAAATATTATATTATACAAATAGGAGCTATAGCCTTCTTTAGATGAATACAATGTATAGTAAATATTTTTTAAACTATGGAAACAAATAAAAAAAATTGTGGTTAATTAGTTACGTATAGAAATTTCAGTATAGATGGAATATTTTTAAAAATATGAATTAAAATTAATATGCCACTTTTAATAAAGTAAATTGCGTAAATTATAAGAATTATCTTTGTAAGATATAACTCGTTTATTACACCGAGTCAGTCTGACCTAGTTTTTTAATAATTTAAAATACGGATTGCGTGATTGCTAAAAAGTTAATAAATTAATACCTATACATTATACATACATATTTAATTATTTATATATTATAATATACTTACTTATTAAGATGGTAGTAAACAATAAATTGTTTATCGACTACTACTACTACTACTCCCCCTTATATACGCACCCAATGATGCATAGGGCACTGCATTATGCACACCAAGTGCAGTGTCTTGTGATCATTTTATTACATCAGTCTTACGCTTCAGTCAATACTTTTCAGATGCAAAAAATCCAAGTGTCTGTATTTCTGACTGAAAAATAAAAATATATACGTCTACCCTATACCCAATAATACGATTTTTTCTTCCAGATAAAGGGCCTTGACGCCAACAGATATGCAACAAAGAAGACGATTGCCCAGGGGATGCTGGATATTGCCCTTCTTACGGCAAACGCATCCCAATTAAAATACATTTTACAAGTTGGAGAGAAACACGAATTTTACACTCTACTGCTTACTCTAATAACTGTCTCAATAGTATTACAGGTAAGATACAAATTTACAAGACAAAACCGCAAAGTACTTTAGATATTTTGTACATTAATGTAAGTTTATTGGCCTCTTCATGCTTTCAAAGGTTTCGGAGATTCTAGCATTTGGGCGAATTTTGATCAGTGGGATGTCAGCAGTATTAAGTTCTTCATTATAATTATAATAAATAAATAACAACTTTCAAAATAATCGGAAAGAGTCGGAAATAGCTGTGCTAGATGAATTATTTATCTATAAAATAGCAAGTTATAGAAGTGATTCGAATCCCGAATTCACGACTCTAACCACATTACTACCTTACTCCGATTCAAACATTTTTGTAAAATCGTTTTGAAATATTTTTTTATTTTTAATTTAATTTAAATTAAAAAGAAACATTTGAGTTCATAAGATATACACAAATATTTTTATATTTAGAGACTGCCTTCGAATTGTCGGAAATAATTGTGCCGGAAAAGAAAACAAATTAGTTTTTTTTTGTAATCATATCTCATTTTCATTTTCTATTAATTAAACATTTATTATCAAGTTTTTATGGAAAATTCAATAAATCCAAAGAAAACCATCAAATAATAAATAATTGAAATCAGCGTTGTATTTTATCCCACTGATAAAAATTGCCATATTTTACAAATCTGCTTAGCACATTCCACTGTTATGTCACTATTATTGCTTTTATTTTACACTACATGCTAGTAATCTGCTTTTCAATTGATATTTCTAATATACATTTTTTTTAAATAAAGGGAGTTGGAAAAAGAAGGACGAAAGTAGATTGAATGCTGCTGAAATGCGATCTGTGGCGAATGTGTGGAAAAACTATGTATGGTAGGTGCACTAATGTCGAAATTAGAGCAAAGTGCAAGGCATTATCGACAAAATTAAGAAAGGCCTCTTGTATCCCTCTTTTTTACGATGGTCGGTGGTTGGTCATGTAGAGCGAATGAATGATGAAAAAACGGCTAAAATAATCTAAGATGCGAGTGTTCCTGAATGAAGAAATCGAGGAAGGCCGAGTAAGACATGGCATGATCAAGTACAAGTGCTTGAAAGCGGGCATGTGAAATGTCGGAATAATCGACGTGAGTGCATGAGAACATGTGGTGAAAGCAAGAGAAGTATATCTGCCTACCCCTTCGGAGAAATGGCGTAGTGGTTAGTTGGTAATTAATAATAATAAATAAATAACAGCACTACAGAAATGAAATTCCATTTCAACAAGACATTATCTCACTAATAATAAAAAAGATTGGGTTCTCAACATTCTATAGTATTATACTATTACCCTTACAAAACTCTTATTTTTTTCATTGTCTGATGAAGCAACATTACGACGGAAAAAATTAATGAAAGTCATCGTCATCATACCATATCCGCTCCCTATGTGGAGCATATGGATTTTACAAACTGCCTCCAAGCCAAGCGGTCGGCGGCCAATTCCCGCGCATCCTCCAAGTCGAAAGTCTCGGGAAAATCTCGAACCGAATTGAAGTCCACGTGACAATGATATTGTAGTGTTAGCATATTTCCGTTTTTTTATGGTCATCCACATACAATGACCGTCAACTACATACAATAGTTTTTCATCTATTTCCTTACTTTCTTGAAATCTGAAACAATTTTTGACAAATATTTTTTTTAAAAAAAAGATAATATTTAATCTCCCAGATTCGTCATACTTATTGGCGAATTCATTTTAAGTAGTAAGCAATAAACAATGCAGATAAATAATATAATATAATTATTTATCTGATTATTATCTAATTAGATACGTATTTAAATAATAAGTAGTATGTTTGTATATTACGAACAAAAGTATTTATTATTTTTCCTTTGATTTATTGATTCCTAATTACAAGTTTCCATCACGCCATTATATAAAATAAAATATGACAAAGCATTATAAAATGACGTTTAACAACATTTTGAATGTGTACAAATAATACTCATGCTGGGCTAATATAAATTCTTATTGATATCTCAACAGAGAAGCTTTGGAAATGAATTTTTGGTTTATCTAGTTGGCGTTTAATAGGACTTTCAATATATTACAAGGGTTAAAAAAAAATTATAAACCTTTATGATTATCAGATGATAGGCGGAATGGGGAATGTTGTAATACATCAAGTGGTCACTTAACCCAGCCAATGACAGGTCATAAGCCCTGTAAACGCCTAGATAAAACCAAAAATTCCTTTCCAGAGCTTTTCTGTTGAGCTAACAATAAGTTTAATTACCATTAGGTACGCGTCGCGCATTTCAAAAATAGAGTTTTTCTATGAAAATTGATATTTTGATAACATTTTGCACTATTTGTACAATCTGTGGTCAAAGTAATCAAACATATTGCTAGCTAAATTCTATTCAGCACTAATTTTGTATCTATAGAAAAGTCGATTAGCACAAAACGCGATAAACGTGGAAAGCTGTGTGATAACCAAAGATGATAATAGAGGCACCAGTAATATTCGGTATTTGTAATATTAGGTATTTGTAATATTAGGTATTTGTAATATTAGGTATTTGTAATATTAGGTATTTGTAATATTAGGTATTTGTAATATTAGGTATTTGTAATATTAGGTATTTGCACTTCCAATATAATGATTTCATGCTAATGTATACTATCTTGAATACATCTACCTAAAGAAATTTCATAATGATAATATTTTTTTTGTATGCAAGTAGTTTAAGCACATTATACATTACATTGTTTATACCTAGTGTAATTTTATACTACTAAAAATATTTTCAGTGGATAGAAGATATCTGCATGTTTCAATCACACCCAGCATTTATTTGGAATTAGATTTTATGAAGCACTTTACAAGCAACAATATTATTAGTTAAATGTTCTTTGAAAAATCGTAAACTAAAATTTGAGTCGTTTAGTATCAAAGGTAGGGCTGACAAATTTTCGGCAACATAAAATTGTACGATTGTAAAAGAATTTGAATTACAATAGGAAAATATAATTCAAGTTTTCCCGCTAAATTTATCTATGTAATTAATCCAATATTTCGCTTTCCTTCAGGTGGGGATGGGTATAGTTTGCCTGTCACTAAACCTCATGAGAGACTGCCGATTGCATATTCCATCCTACCATAACTCGGCTAACATTATCAACTATTCTACAACGGGATGTTCTTTCGTAATAACGGTATTGAATTTGATGATTTCAGCATTTGATCCATCCGTTGCGAAGTATGCGTCCTTTAACTTGGAATAATTGAGAATGCAATGTTTCACGTACACTGAAAATGTTTTTTTAATAAAAGCAATAGGTATTTAATGCAATTTTGATGTTTAGGAAAGACGTTTTAACCTCGATGATGCATAATAAATAATAATAATATAGCGTACTTTAATACTAATAGTTTTGTAATTCCATTACCTCATACACGATTGAATGTTGTGAAGATGCAAAGGATCTCTTTAGTAAGGGTCGTAAATAGTAGACACATACATACAATTTATTGTATTTCATTATTTTTTATGATTAGGGAGCTAAACGCCCTGAGATGCCCCCGCTACTCGTTTACTCTATTATAATGAATTTCAAATGATGACATTGAATCTCTCAGAATATTACTTTTATGTGATGACTGCACTTTATAAAATTTACAAAATTTGCTACAACAGGTATATTATACATCTTCGTACCTATTTCCAATGCATAGATATAATATACCAAATATATTATTATAAATTATAAATAGTTGAAAATACTCATACGTAGGTTCACTACTCCAATAATTTTATAAATATTTTCTCCGTTGTAAAATATTCATAAAAATATATATAGTATGATATTGGTGTTATATTATATTAAATCTGTCGTGTTGTAAAGCAAATCTCGATTTTTCTTGACATCTCTTTCAGTAGGTACTAATTTGTTGAGAGGTATTTTGCACTTATGCTAGAAAGTAACAGATATGTAATAATGTTTGTTTGCCTTAATAATTTATTTATACATATTATGTAGATACATTCGTATTGTTTATAGAATCGCCAAAACCCAGAAATCATGATTACAATGATGCACACATGGCACGGTATTTTCTAAGTGTAGAGTTCTATTTTGTTTTTTTTGCGTGTGTGGCTTTAGCAAAAACCCTTTTGTAGATAAAAATCAATTATTTGTATTTCTGCAGATGGTCGTGGGGTTGTTATTCATTATTATTGGCGGATTGAACATCAACAAAAATCGGGATCTTACAGCAGCCACCATTTTAAACGACGTCATATTAATTTTCGTTTTTCTTATATCGATTGTGAATGTAATAATTTCTGGATTTGGTATCGAGTACTCAAACAATCCCCTTATTTTGCAGAGGGATTTTAGACAAGAACAGTCCAGAACTATTTTATAATAAGTCATTTTAATTCTATATTTTTTATGCCAATAATGTTAGTATATTGGTAAAAATTAATTGAATTATCTTTGCAAAAAAATATTGATCGAACTATAATAAGTGAAATAACGCGGACCTACATACATAGAAAGCTAGGTACCTAGGTACTTAACAAAAATTTAACTAATTTATAAATTAATTAACTTAAAATATTTGTCACATCTACTTTGTTCAATATTTCTACGTACACTTCTTCCGCGGTTCGATTAATCTTTGGAAATCGTTTTAGATTTACATTTATTTAGATTAGACAAAAAACATAGATTGTGTAATTTAAAAAAAATACTACCAAGTAGATTTCTTGTCATCACAATACCTATTGAAAAAGAAGTGTTTTGATTCTAAAATCTTTTTGATCTTCGAAATTGACATTAATATGACATATATGTACGAAAATGAACCGTATTTATTTTATCGATTTAAAACTGCATGTACAATTACATGGCGTAAATTTTATCAATTTACCGATTTTTTACATGCTTGTTGTATTATTTTAACTGAAAATAATTGAAAAGAAAATGTTGCGATATTTGTAATGAAATAGAACATTACAAACATAGCCAAATATTTAATCGCAGAACCTATTTGATAATGAAATAACTTCCCTTTAATTTGAATACTACGCTAATCACAAAAATAAGTCTTAACATTCTTCGAATGCTGATTATGCTTCATTTTTTATCAGATTGTACACATTTTAGATAGCGATTGGTATTAAGGGTAATCAATTGTTTTTATTTTCTCGGAAAATCTTAGATACCGTATCACTGTTGACTAATCCTATTTTGATCGCCATGTAATTTAATGCACATTTTTGGAAAACAGGTGAGCGCTGCAATATTGGCGGTCACGCTATCAGTTTTGAATATCAACAAAGGAGAGAAGGAAAAGGACAATAGCGGCCATTTTGAATCATATTTCCCTCGCCCTGGTAACGGGTGCATTATTTTGTGACGTCATAAAAATGAGTTTTGGTCTAGATCCAGCACTTTCACTTGAAAATGTAAATCTTTCTTAGGCGGGAAAAAACCAACAACTTTATTTCAACAACAGCACAACAAAAACAATATAATTTTATTTCGTATTTTTATTAAGTACCTAGTAATCATATAAAATCGTACAGCATACCTTGCAACGTTTTAAGGAAAATTTATTTTAGTTATTTAACTTTAATTAATATACAAATAATTTAATCATGGAATTCCACCGAGTAATGTCAATGAAAAAAATATCAACAAAATTTTTAAAGAGATATTCGTAATTAAATATGAGAATAATTTTTATTCCAAAACTGAACCTCAGGAAAGTATTGTTAAAAATGTTAGTAGCAATTTTTGGAGATTTTCATGACCTTGAGGATACGCAGATAATGGTTTTCTGGATTAGCAAAAGCCCGACTGCGACACGGTACCTACAAACTCACACTTAATCACACTTCCTTACACATCATCCCAGAAATGAATCCCTTCCATGAAGTAGTCCAAAAACATGGCATAATAACCCAAAAAAGCATTATCTTAAGGTATGTTAATAGCAGTTAGGATTCATTCACTTTTTGCCGTAACATTTTTTGGTGTTTTGTTTTGTTTTTTGTAGTAAGTGTGAAGGATGATGTACGCGTATTGCATGTTTTGGCTCAGTTGATTTTTATGCTTAGTGTTGGTTTTAAAATAACGACGCCGACGTTCCAGAAGTTCCGGGTTCAACTCCCGTAAAAATCAAAAATTAAAAGTGATTTTCTCAAGCCTGTGATGTTGTTTCTACGCCTGCTTTTCTCATATACTAGTCTTTGGTACTTTTATGTTTATTTTTTCTGTTCTATTCTATTATTTATCTTCTTTTTGTGTTATTTTCTATTCTTTTTTTCTTCTTTATGTTATTTTTCTTTCCTTTTTTTCTGCACTTAAGGTTTTCGCTGGGGTTCTTTTTGTCGTTCTGGGATCCTTCTATGACCTCAATAATCCGGACCATCACAAGAAAGCTGAAATAATTAACAATCTTTGCTTGGCTGTAAAAATATCATTATTTTAGTCTTAGACATTCTAATTAATGTATTCTTTAATAAAGATTTAGACTAAACTTAGTACATCAATACCTCAATCAGTCTTTACGAAATTAAACTGAGTATGTAATTGGTTTGTGGAAATATATGCGTTGTAGGGTTAGTGTTGATTACTTTGCACACTCGCAGAAAAATTGGCCATCAATTTTAGTCTGCCACTATGAAAAAATGCTAAAATTAAATGATAATCAAGCAGAGTAGGTATAACAAACATCTGAGTGTATCGGCTCCTACTCACTTGACATTGGTCTATCATAGCTTTCTCTTTCAGACTCACTGGTATTTCTCAGTTGAACGTTTCTGAAATCCCTCCCCTCCAATAATATTGATCAAACCTATAGGCCAAGTGAGTTACTAGCATAATGCGTATCTCGAACTCAAACTGTATGAGATATTGATGTACGAGTAATGAATTTTTAAACGAATACCAGAACAACTTTAAAAATCGGTAAAAATTATATATATTTTTAAGCAAATGCTTATAGTCAATATAAAAAATATACCATTTTTACAAACACCTACTGAAGATTTGTAAAATAAAACATATTATCTATTGGTAAGTTTTTTAATTATTCTTTTTTTTTTTTTACGGAATCCAATCAGTCGTTCATTTACTTATTTTAAATTATTAAAAACTACTACTTTTAAATATTTTTAACAAAAATTGTTATGATTTCTGGTTATATGGCTTCACAGAACTACTGAAATCATTTTTATTTCGGAATATGATATTCATAATATGCTAAGAAAATCAGTAATGTACACTCATAAATATTGCTTTTTGCACAATGATATGAAAGGTTTGTAATCTAAGAAGGAATAATCTAAAGATATTCGTTTTTTTACTTCTTTACCTGTATACTAAATATTTTAACACTTATTATTTTTTTATTATTTTATTTAATTATACTTTGTTAACTTATTTTGTTATTTTTATTTTTCATTTTGGCTTCTGCACAAAATAAAGATTTCTGTTGGCGTGCTGTTTGTTATTTTGGGCTCGTTTCTTGATCTCAATAAACCAGAGGACCACAAAAAAGCAGACCTCCTTAATAACGTCTGTTTGGCTATCAACATTGTTATATTGGCTGTAGACATTATTGTAAATACATTCTTCATGAAAGACGAAGGGGATGCAACATAGAAAAAACAGTTAAATTTTCTTATTAGACTGGAAAATAAAAAGATTTTTAATAGATATTTTTTAATGAACTTAAAAATACCTTTTTTAAATTATATATTATGAGTAAAAAACCAGTGGGTAAGAAGAAGGCCAAAAAAATGCTCTGAAGTCCCAAGTGCTCAGCTAAATATAACATAAAAATTAGTATTCGTTTTAAAAAATTCAAGTAGGTACATCATTTTGTTGATTTTTATTCAAGCATAGTTGTTTCTTCATAAAACTTAAACTCCCATTTTAAATTTCAAGTAAGAGAAATGTTAGAGAAAATGGGATAAATGTTGCTTTTAAATTAAGTATAACATACGAGTATATCTCCCATTAGAATGCATTAAAAATATTACACCAATATTGCAGTAAATTTTTTTTTTCGAGAGATAAATAAATTTGTCTTTGAACGCCTAGGTCATGCTTCACAATGTACTTCTGCGGACGTATCCTGTATGTAGTCCGACCCATCTTGTTTTTGGTCCTCCGACATGTTTGTTGCCCCGTTTCTAGGTAATGTACCTAAATCGTCCAGTAACTTTTAATGTATATACGTAATCATTCTCTTCGCATAACGTGTCCAGCCAGCTAAGACTTCAGTTGAGCTGCTTTCTCGAATACACTATCACTCTGTTAAATGTTTTCTTCTAGTATGACATTTGTTCGAAAACTTCGGTCTCTATGAACCTCGAATATATCCCAGCATCCACTTCATTGCAACTTTGGAATATCCTCAACCTTGTAAAGACCCTTACTAAATGAACACCTATTTTTCCAAACAAAATCTTCAAGTTTTGCGCTTCAATTACTCGCAGTTTTTGGTCATGATTGAAGGGCAGGCATCATATTTTTTCTAACAATGCAAGCACTTCATAACTTTCCGAGAGACTGTTTTACAAAGACTATTGAGGTCTTTTTTTCAGTCAACAGAAACTCTACAATTTTTAAAGCTAATCCGCGAAATTTAATAGATTCAGTTTTACTGAAAAGCTGAAAAAAGAAGAACTACAATACGCGACCGAATGGCATCATTGTCCTTATCACTGTCTCGTCTCTAAGATTGTCATAAACCATTCATCCACCTGGCCGTCCAATCAATGAGTCATTTTATTTCACTTCTTTTTTGCAATGTTCTTTCAGCCGACCGTTTCAAGATCAGTGTTTCGTAAACTGTACGCCAGGCCAAGGGCCGATTAGTTGGGCAAGATGGGCCAAAACGTGGTCAGCCTGCCCTGAATTATGTCCCTCATGGCCTTTTTACTTCATAATCCTTCGGACTTAGTGCATAACCCAGAGTTTAACATATAGAATGGTGGAAGAATTTCATCCGCCATTTTCTTGTCATCACCTATCATCGATGCCTACAACCTTTGAAAAAAATAATGTTTTTTGGTATTTTTTGCTATTGATGGGTATCGATAAGCATTACAGAGTGGTGGGTGGACATTAATAAGAGTTTGACTATTTTGTTTTGTGCGGTACCTGAATTTTTACCCCTCTACTCTTATTTGTAAAGGAAATGTATTGAGTACAGTATATAAAATCATTTTAATGATTATTTCAGTAATAATTTTATACTTTTTTCTAATGGTGAAAGTGAGGATGGATTGTTAAATGACAAAAATAAAATGAAAATAAAAGTAATAAAATCTTTTTTATTAATAAAAAAAGGTCATATATTAAAAAAAACAGTAAATTTAAATAAAAATATACATAAAGTAGGCAAATAATTATTCATTTATATTAAGACTAACTAACTAACTAACTAACCATCACGCCATTTCCCCGAAGGGGTAGGCAGAGAGGATAGAACGCCACACCACTCTGTCCTGGCATACTTCTCTTGAATTAATTAAACCACATTCATACATCTTAGTCATGCACGCACGTCGATTATTCCGAAACTTCTTATAAACCACTTTCAAGCACTTGTTTTACTTGATCATGCCATGTCTTTCTAAGAATTTCCTCGACTTCTACATCCAGGCACAGTCGCATCATATATTTTTTAGCCGTTCTTTCATCATCCATTCGCTCTACTATCCGAACCAAATTAAAAGACCTTTCTTATTTTTTGTCAGTTAATGCTTATCTCAGCCTTGCATTCTGCTCTTTTTTCAACATTAGTGCAACTATCATACATAGTTTTACCACACATTCGCCTGAGAGATCGCATTTCAACTGCATTCAATTTATAAGGGCTGTCTTTATTTTTCCAACTCCATGCTTCGCTTCCATTCATAAGGGTTGGTTTACTGAACTCCATTATGCACTGCAATTTAGTGTCAAATTAACAAAGTTATGTAAATTGCTGGCAAAATAGAGCATATCCCTTTCAATTTTATGAATTCAGCAGCAAGACATTGTGGAACAATTTGTGAAGTACATTTACTTTGTTGAAATAATATCTCTCAGGTAATAGACCAAGACAGTCATTTTGTCGAGTATTTCTAAGAAAAAATTAGAGCAGAATAACCTACAGATAATAATTGATCGAAAAAATTAAACATAGGTCTTTTACGTTAAGAATTTGATGAAAGTGAATGCACATGATGCTTTGCATTTGCAAAATGCAAATGCGAAAGTACCTGATGTATTTGGAAAAATCACTTTCAAACAAATTACACCCCATCGATTATTGTTTGTACAGTTATGAAAAGTGGGCATGGTTAATTAAGTCGAATAATCGACGTGCGCCTTTGAGAAGTTATGTATGAATGTGGAGGAAGCAAGAGAAGTATGCCAGCACAAGTGGTTGGCGCGTTCTATCCTCTCTGCCTACCCCTTCGGGAAATGGCGTGAAAGGTTAGTTAGTTAATTAGTTATTGTCTTAATATAATAATGAATAATTATTTGCCTACTTTATGTATATTTTTATTTAAATTTACTGTTTTTTTTAATATATGACCTTTTTTATTAATAAAAAAGATTTTATTACTTTTATTTTCATTTTATTTTTGTCATTTAACAATCCATCCTCACTTTCACCATTAGAAAAAAAGTATAAATTATTACTGAAATAATCATTAAAATGATTTTATATACTGTACTCAATACATTTCCTTTACAAATAAGAGTAGAGGGGTAAAAAAAAAATGGACCAAATATTTGAGTGGCAAGATCCACATTATTAATTTTTGACCTTATCTTAACTTAAATCCATTGGTGGAATGCGGTGCTCATATTTTAACGCCGTGACGACACAAAATTCAATCGTGTGAACCTTTTGTTCATTCCTTTTGTCTATGACGTGTAACTATTTACATTAAACTTAATATCTCAATCTTTAAAATATCGTCGTATATTCCATCACGATACTTCTTTTCCCAAGTCTTTATATTTATAATTATATTATTTCTAAATTTAAAATAAAATAGTTTCAAAAAAAATATTACACGTTAATCAAATTAAAATGTAAAGGAAACAAAACATGTTTTTTTTCATTTCAAAATTAAAAAATATATCATTATAAGGTACAATCCGTGATAACTTTAAAATGTATGCCCCACCAGATAAATACGGAATCGTTTTAATGGATTAGTCAACGGCCAGTGTTTCTAATTCATAGCTGTGGTAAGAACTGCTTCCTCTTTAGAAGTTACTCTACTAAAAATACGCAAACTGGATTTAACTCTCCCCCATTTTGTACCTGCATAAGTATACCTTCCAGACCTAATTTTACTAGCATCCGTGTGAAGTTCAGTTTCTAGTTCACTATCGTACAAGGCTAGAACAGGTCGTGAAGCTAACTTCTCTTTCAACGTTTCAAACGCTCTCTCCTGTGGAACTCCCCATGTCCACGAGACATTCTTTTTGTTTAGTTCAGTAAGCGGACGAGCTACACTAGCAAAATTTTGAATAAATTTGCGGAAAATAAACTTGTAAGACCAATAAATTGGCGCATTTCATGTACATTGCTTGGAGTTTTAAAAATTTTCTACTGCTGATATTTTACTCAACCCTGGGCCAAATGAGCAACTCCATCTCCAGTAACCTCGTGTCCAAGGTAACTTATTTGGGTTTTTAAAAATGAACATTTCTTCGAACAAAAATTATTTTTGTTATGGAATATACATTTCATTGGAATGACAAAATAGGCCCAAACTTTGACAGGCTGTCTGCACCCATTTCGAGTTGTTTCCGTATGGAACTGGGACAGCGATATGTGCAAAGGAAAATGGTACAAAGTGACATTCAAATATTATAATTCAGTATTGTCACTTTATTTTTTATTTATCATTTTCCTTTGCACATATTAGGTATGTCGCTAGGTAACTTTTTGCTTTTCAAACCGTCAATATTAATAAAACCTGTTATATAAATGTAAATAAAATAAACAATAATCAATAAAAATAATTTTTTTATTTATTATCCTCATCAGTTTTCTTTTTTAAACACAACATTCTTTCTTTAAAATATAACCTATTTGCTTCTAGTTTTTCCTAAAATATTTTTCTTTTTAGGGAAGATATGGTTTAAGCGGCGATGTTAGGTCACATGAAGCGGATGACCATTCTAACTCTGGCTGAAGTACAACTGCCAGGTTGATATGCTCGCGCTCCTCTTCCATCTCAAAATCAGCCTCTTTAACATAAGACGAAGAATCTGAAATAAATAATTATAGTGAAAATGGAGCGTGGACTCGTGAAATGATTATTAATTTAAAACTCAAAATACATGATTATACTTACATAGCGGTGCGGCATCACTATCGAACACCATTGGCTCGCCCGCACAACTCAAGGAGATCATCTCCATGACAATGGTCTCCGTATGGTCCTAGGGGAGAGGCTATGTACTGCTACCCCTGCCGGTTTTCATAAGATCGCTCCTTATTGCAGCCGACCTCTTTCTCACCATCCGTTTAATGGCGTCATATTTTTGCCGAAGGTTTTTTCTGGTGCGGAACGCAGACGCTTCGGAATCGGCGTTGAAATCTGCCTCTATCGATGCCCACTCAGCATCCTTATCCCGCCACTGAACCGAGTCACTCTTCTTACATTCTATAATTGATCTACGACTATATATGAATCTAACTTATCTATCACATTAATTCCTGTTGAAATTCGTTCCTCTTTTGTTCATGTGACCTAACAATAAACTAAACTAACTTACTGCAAAGCTGACTACAAACTATTATACTTGTTAGAAAACTGATTATTATTTTTATACTAACAATTAAGAAAAAAAGAACTAAGACTAAACTGAAGAGAAAATAAAACTAAACTGAAGAAAAAATATGACTTAACTAAAAATAAAAAATAATTTAGCAAAATAACCTACAAAGTACAATTAAAATTACGAACAACTAATGAAAGTAAACAGATACACATATTGGAAATAGGAGCCATTATTACTCACACATTATTTGTATGTGTAGAAACCTTATATATATTTATTTCGTCACTGTGTTAGTGTAACTATCTTCATTATGCTACGAATGTAATAATCTGTGATGTAGGATGTCATAACAAAAACAACAAAAAAAATAATATTATAATCTGTGTTTAAAAGTGTAGCAAACATCTGAAAGCGGCGTTTTTATTATTTCTATTTAAGTATACGTAACTTCATAATATTTTAAAAATGCAGAAGAAAACGGGTTGTTTCCGTAAAAGGATGCAATGATCGCAAATCTTCACGCCATTTATTGCCATCGAATTCTAAAAATGAATCTAGTTTCCGCGAATGGATTTGGAGAATAGACCGGTTTGATTTATTGGAAAAATTTAAAAAATCCAAGCCAATCGAAATATTATGTTGTTTGCGATAGGCATTTTTCAACAACTCTCAGAAATAGAGGTGGTTCAGTGCTTCGTTACTGTTTACCCGATATAAACTTACCAAATATAGGATTTTTCCCTGATTTGCCTTTCCGGCCATTGGTAAAAATATAAATTTTATTCAATTGATGCTTTAACCTTTATCTGTAATAAATATTATAAAATGATCACATTGTTCTTTTGTAGATGGAGAACCTAATGTTATTTTATCTTCTGAGTTGGGCCAAATGGATTTCATGTCTGAGGCCAAATGATCATGTCATCAAATCAAATATATGTACACAAAATAACAAATACTGTTTATTTGGCGCACTGACATAGTAAATAAATGTATTATTTTGTTGAAACTCTCCAGTTTTCTGGATCCAGCATAAGTTTTAATATTCAGCCATTTAGCTACAATTCTATAGTATTTTAATAATAACTTAGGGTTTATTTCTAGATCCTGATCTACCCGGACCCAGTAATGCATTATTTGACCACCAATATTGTCGTGCCATGTGTGAGTACTCATCACTTTTATAATCTCAATCGACAAACATAAGCGATTGTCTGTTTTATTAAAATCATCTTATTATTTTTAGATCCTGATATATCTGGACCCAGAAATGATGCTCTACTTGACCATCAATATTTTCGTGTTCTGAGTATGTTTTATTACTTTAATCATATCATTAATACTAAAAATTATGCATGATGGATTTCCCACTCATGGAATTGTAAATAAACCTGTTTTAATGTGATTACAGAATTATTCATCATGTTGTGTTGCCTGTACCCATGTGCCTGGAGCCTTTCTTCTGCTTCGATGATCGTAAATATAGCAAGTAGTACTACTCATAGATCATTTGTATAATGTATGTTTTCATAATGATTTCAGCATCATGTAGCAACGTAACCAGAAGCAGTGTTCAACCAAGGAGGGTAATTCTGCCTCCCGATGTTGACACCTCGTCAGCGTCATGCAGTAGCGGTGCCCCCCAGAGCCGCGTGCTCCCACCGCTACCGCCCAATGTTGACTTCCCGTCATGCAGTACCCGTGTGTCCACTGTTGTTCCCACTCCTGCTTCTGTTGCTGTTGCTACCAGTATGTATTCTTTCTTGTCACATTCTGTACAGATTTTTATGAAGAAATACATTTATCAGTATTTAACATAAATATGCCTATTTTTAATATGTTGATATTTTAATAATAATAATTTTAAAAGTAATGAAGTTGTAATTTGAAAAGTTAGTAAAAATGAGTTTTTTTTTAGGCAAAAGAAAGCCCATACTAAGCTACATCGGTGAATGCAGTGTTTCCAACCTTACTCCAAAAAAGAAGAAACTGTACAAGAAGGTTTTGGAGACCCGGCGGCAGCTTAGATATGCTCAACGAAAAAATTCTACGTTCAAGGAAAGACTGGAAGCTGCTCATAGGTATAAGAATAGTACGCATTTAGAACAACATCTTTCAACTCTCAATCCAATTGCAGCGCGATTCGTCATGTCTCAAATGAAGCAGTCAAATAAGTTTAAAGGGGGAGGCGCTACTCTCGTAAAGATAAAGCGTTAGCTATTGCGCTTTATAAGGAAGGCCCCAAATGTTACAGGCTGCTTGCTAGGCTCTTTACATTGCCATCTTCTGTCACGTTAAAAAAAGAGCTAAATTTAATCAATCTCAAACCGGGAATTAATGAAAATATTTTTGAAAATTTTAAAAAAAAAAGTAGAATCAATGACGAAGAAGGAGAAATACATAATCATAATGTTTGATGAAATGAGTATTGCGCCACATTTAACATTTAATTCTAGATTTGGGTATATTGAGGGGTTTGAAGATATGGGAAACAT
This sequence comes from Micrasema minimum, assembly GCA_022494985.1. Classification (NCBI taxonomy): domain Eukaryota; kingdom Metazoa; phylum Arthropoda; class Insecta; order Trichoptera; family Brachycentridae; genus Micrasema; species Micrasema minimum. The sequence goes on from JAGVSP010000369.1 coordinate 56,205, forward strand.
AAGAAGAAAAAAATTTGCCGACCATTCATTGGTGTTTATGATCAAAGGGCTCACAACCCCCTACAAGCAGCCTGTTTATTTTTCATTTTTCGAAAGTGGAGCAAAGTTTTCTGATTTGAAAGACATTGTTCAAAATGTGATAAGTAAATTAATTGAGTGTGGTCTCATACCTGTCGCTACTGTTTGCGACCAAGGAACCACAAACAGTAGAGTCATTAAAGGATTACTCGATGACACAAGGTCTTCGTGCCTTCGTAATAATGTAGATTATAAAGGCGGGTATTTTATTGTTAATGGTCATAAAATTTTTCCTATGTTTGATGCTCCCCACCTTTTGAAGTGTGTACGTAATAATCTTCTGAGATAAAGATTTAAAATTCACTGAAAATGGCATTGAACGTTTAGCATCCTGGGACAATTTAATTACAGTTTATAATTTAGCTGGCCAAACCGAAGAAAGATTCAAACGATTATGCCGAATTACTGATTTACATATATTACCTAATAAAATTAAAAAGATGAAAGTCAAATTAGCCAGTCAAGTCATGAGTGACAATGTCTCAGCTGCTCTAGAAATAATTAGTGATTTGCATCCTTCAGATTTTACTAAAAAACCATTGGACACTGCCAAATTGCTACAATTTTTCAATTACCTTTTTGACAGTGTCAATGGATATTCGAGATATCCTGTGGGAGGTAAAACTTACCGAGTTGCTTTGTCCAGTGACTCCCCACACAAAGAGTTATGGAATAAAAGTTTAAAAGTTTTAAATTCAATGAAATTTGTTAATAAATTAACTGGATCTGTCATTAAAACTAATATTCCGGTTTTGAAAAATTGGATTTTTTCTATTCATGCGATCCTAGATTTATGGTGCCACCTCAAAAGGTGTGGGATTAATGTTTTAAGACCTAGAGACTTAAATCAAGATCCGATTGAAAACTTTTTTGGTTCTATAAGAAGTCGTGGCGTTCATAATCCGTCTGCCACTTTGTTCACTTGTGCGTATAAATCCCTACTTATCGGAAAATCTTGTGTCATCGCATTCTCCTGGTTCCAACTGTGAACTCGATAATAATACACCTTTGTTGACTAACGTAGCTGATTTTATTTATTCCGCTGGTACAACTCCACAAATTGAAAATAATCATTCTTTGATAATTAGCATTCCTAATTTAGAAATTGCATTTAGAAACATACGGGAATCAACTAATTCAAGTGGTTTTAGTATTGACAATTATGTCGCTGGATTTATTCTTAAAAAAATAATGAAAGTAGTTATAACTTGTACAAACTGTAAAGATAGTTGCATTGGAAATCCCTTCGAGTCAACAAACTCTTTAATATTATCGAGGGAATACTCGTTAAATAGATTAAGCCTTACTTATCCTTATCCTTCTAATAATTTTGTATACAGTATTTTAGAAATTCATTACGTAACCGAGTATTTACTAGCTGAAATGTGCCAAGATATTTGTTTATTAGATACTGTCAAAGCCACCGTTTTAGCTTCTGTAAACTTTAATTGGATTAATTGTGAAGAGCACATAAATACATTACCACAAGTCATTGTAAAATACACCGTACCTTTTATTATTTATGCCTGGTGTAAAGATATTAACAATAAATTACGAGGAAAAGACACCAGGACATACACTGGTAATGATTGTATGAGAAAACTCGCGATGGAACGGTATGTTAAATATTCAAAGTTTAAAAAAAAATATTCCGTTGTTGGCAGCTCATAAATAAACAAATATTTTTCCACCATCATTTTAGATAAATTATGCTGGGTTGTTTCATCATTAGTAAAAGTTAAAAATCGAAAGTAAAAGCATACATTTCAAAATAAGCTACTTTTTAGTATGGAGAAAAGAACAAATTTTAACATTACTTCGGATTTTTTACATTTACTGACGATCAAACAACCCAGCCTTAGATGTGTTTTAAAATTGAATACCAGAAACTTAAAATGGTGTAAATGCCCCAAAATATTGAAAATTTTTTTATTTAAGAAATGTGATAGTAAGTGCCAATACCAATATCCTACAGAAGGGGTATAAATGCCATATATAGTACTAAAAAATATTTCTTAAAAAATTCGCAAGATGGTGATGGTTGTAAGTCCCCTTTAAAGGAAACTAGCCACGGCACGTGAGAATTTCTTTAAAATGATTAGTTTGTTTGATTTTATCCTCAGTTAAATAATTCTTTAATATATATTTTTAAATAAACTGCATTAAAGATATGTACCTTTGTAGATTTGGCATAAAATAAAATGATGCTTTCATCGAAGTGAATTTATAGTTTCCCCTCTGCCTCCTTTGTTTGAAAATGGCACATACACTCTTTTATGTTTCCGGTATTCAATTTATTTATGCCTCAAGTTGTTTTTTAAATTTAGTTCAGTATATACCTAATATTATTACTTTTTTTTTTTGCATTATGTGATACTTTTATTTAATTTACGTCGCCTTGGTGGTCAAGAGAGCTAAGCCACACATGTATTGTTTTGAGAAAATGAACAATGAAGTTTTAAGAAACATCAAAATTATATGGAGAATCGCTTGCCTCTTTTCACACTTTAGCAAAATTCAGTATTCTAACAATGTGTAATATCACTTAGCTCTCTTCATTACTATAAAGTATACAGTTCTCTGATTAACAAAGCGTAAAAATATCATTTTTTGAAAAATGTGGGTTGACTCTTTTGACCACCAAGGTGGCGTTTATTATGTCTAGTCTAAATTATCCTTAGTATAACTTTCAATTCTTCTTTCTTTTGGTTTTGTTTTGTATCATGTCTAATATATTAAATTATCCTTAGCATTAATTTCTTCTATCAATGTTTTTTGTTTTGTATTATGTCTACTACATAAATTATCCGTAGTATAACTTTCAACTTTTTTTTTCATTTTTTTTTGTTTTGTATCATGTTGAGTGTTTTTTTATCCTTAGTATAAATTTAATTTGTTTCAATAAATGTTAGTTTTGTATTATGTCTACTATACATGCATCCTTTATAATACTTGTTAAATTATAAAGCTTTATTCTTATTACCTTGCGTATAATATAACCAGTTTTGTTAAAACAAAACTGGAATAATAATTTTGCTTATACATTTGCTTTGTGAGATTTTAAGCTCTTTTTAAAAAGATATATATAAATTTCTCAAGTTTCTACTCTTATTAATATTTAAAAAATTTATAACATTTAGTTTCTCCCTATTTAGATATATATATCTATTTGAATATGATATATAATACATATGTACTAATTTTATTTTCAATAATTCTCTAATTATGCATAATGTAAATCCTATTCGGTTCTGAAAAATATCACATGAATACTGCACTGCTATTTTTTATAACCTCAAAAGAATATTTTTCTTTTCAAATATTCCCAAAACAGAAACATCTATCAGCTTTTTTCTGTTTATAATGAGTTAGTAGTAAAATGTGTACAAATTTAATAAAATGTTACATTGTATATTACAGAACTAATGGGATATTTTGGAGGTGAAATGTTCTGGATGTTCACCACAGGTGTGGCGGGTTGGGGCCACATTCTTTGTAATGTAATTTTAACATTATGTAATTGAAATTCACTTATCATTAAATTTACTTATCAAGTACTTCCAAATAATGATTTTTAATTTCTTTTTCAACCAAAAAATGTCTAAATCAATGTGCGTTTTTGAAATGACTGCTAAAATATTAATAACTATTATGTGATTTGTTTATATCGGGCACTACTACATACATTTATTTGTAAACTCTTGTGATCATTTCTAACTGTCAACCAGCTATCACGGACCATTTTGATTTTGACATTTATAGACAATATTGCGTTCATACTTAATTAATTTATGGCTAATTAATTTCCTGATATTTGAGTAAGAACCGATTCATTTTTTTTCTTCTATAAAATATTGTCTTGTCTGTGAAATCTCACACAATCGACGGATAATCATTTTCTATGGGGAAGAATCAGAGTTTGCCAAGAATCATTTGACAGCTGCAAACGTCAAAAACATTTTAAAGGTTTGTTATACAATATTATTAATTTCGCAATTGTTTTTATAATATATTACTAGGATTCGTGACACTTTTTTGCACGGTGAAACTGTGGTCTTTTACTTTTCTCAAATTTATAAAAAACATGAACTAATAATTTGTAAACAAACCATTCATTTTTTTTTTTTTTTCGCGTTTCAGCGGGTAGTGACAAATGAACATGTTTTGGCTATTGTTAAACTGCGAGAAGAGGAAATGGAAGACGAGGAAGAAGCTCCCGAACCAAAGCTTACTAGATCCAAAGCTAAGTAAGGATATTTAATAATATTATATTATATCTTTTCAAACATGAAACTCTCATTTCCTATTGTAAACCAACTTGTGTGTTAATCTAAGTCTTATATATCGTCGCCGTGATCGTGAAGAGAGCTAAGCCCCATATATATTGTATGGAGGTTGGTTCTCTTCACCGCCACCCCCCCAATATTTATTTTATGTTAAAATCAAAAAACGATTTTTTGGTTCTACGTGAGTTAGTGACAATTGTTTCGCCTTGTAAGGGCTATTATCAAACTGTGGCGTTGAAACCATTCTTATTTTATACAATATATATTAGTTACAGTTAAGAATAGGGAGAGGAACATCTTAATAAAATCACGTAGAACCCAAAAAAATCGTTTTTTTGATTTTAACATAAAATATCATGGAGTTCTACAAAATAAATGCCATATCAATCAATAATTATATTTATATTAGCCATCGCGAATTGCCCTGTCAAGAAAATTAGAGTAACCAACTCACATATTGTTCCGATGTCGTTCGTTGTTTCCTAGTCCTCCTAGTCTTAAAGCAAAATGGCTTCATGGGTAGTTAGCTATAGGGCTGTGGTTTTGAAATCGGGAGCGATTTCAAATTTCTGGTGTCGAAGTCCTGTTTTAAAAAATTTTGACTGAAGAAAGATAGATAGAAAAAATCACAATTACTATGTGCATTCATCAAATCACTTGAAAAATAAATAACCGTTCGCTCCAGGATTTAAACCTGGTTCCTTCTTATCACCGGTCAGCTTCTCTATCCACTGAGCTAAACGATCGGATACATATGTCGAGATTTTAACGAATGCCTATCACAATTATGACTACTAATGCCTCTCAGTCAACTACGAATAACCTACCATGAATGTAAATATTTCAGTTTAGTCTTGTGAGAAACTTATATATATTTATTTTTATTTATTTACGGACAGCCAACAGACATACACTTATTTTAAATATATACAGAATTAATTTCTAATAATAAAGTCCAATTATAGGTTATCTCTCAATCAGGTAATATCTAAAAACATTGAACCTCTTGTCCCACTCTACAGTGTTGGAACATCAAAATAAAAGTTTGTTTGTGGTATGCTGTGTTTGTTGTATGGCGAAAACATTTTTATACCAGTACAAGAAAAAATTTAGGATACAATCCTATTTTGATTTTTCAGGGAGCTCAAACCTGCTTGGCTCCTCCCACTAACGCCTGTGAAGGTCATGAAAGTCACCTCTCCCGAAGTCACTAAACTGATTGAGAAGGACCTCCCCGATGAGGAGTCAGACGAGGAGTATCAACCTGCTCCAGACGAACATGTAATATTATTTATCATTTCTCTTAACTCTACTTATCTACCTATTCATTGACCACCTGAACACTGCCATCGACTAAAAAACTGTTAAGGTGAAATTTTTCTCTCCAGAAGCAGTGAAAACCTGCATTTTTTTGTTCGATACAAAGTGTTAGCTAGGTCCAACAAAAACCACGAGTCGTTCAAGCTTTCAGAGACAACATTTTCCACATTTTTTGCTCGTAGACAAAGTTTTGTTTTTGCACTTAACATCCTTTTAGTTATCTTACGGCAGAATAGGCCAAGAGGTCAAATAACAAAAGGGAAGAGGCTTGAGAAAAACACTTTTTCATTAGTTGGTATGCTTTCAGCATTTTAGCTGTTACACCATAATGGCCAACACAGGATGTATTACTTTGAATGCATTATACCGATGTGGATGAGAATAACTTTTTTCTTTTCCATTTCGGATACTTGGCACTCGTACTCGTATTTATCATTGACAATAAAATAAATGACTGGTATTTCCCTACAGGATGGTAGTGATGATGAGAGAGATACTCTGGGATCCCTGTCGGATGTGGACTCCCAACCTCGGACTCCTGCAACTCCTGGGTCTGTAGATCTCGACCAGAGTCCGACAAAGTACACAGAAGATGGTGTTTTTAAAGTGCCAAAGGTCAACGTCTCCATTATTTATTTTCTTTTATCACATTTGCTGCATTTTTTTATTTAGTGCAGTTCATTCATGGTGCGATACTGTCAATTATATGGAATAAGCTTTAATTTTTCATTTGATGTGTATTACTTCTTATTGTAAGCTAATATTTATATTTATTAATATTCTAGGATGTTCCAAATCCTGATGAGAAAAATGAGCCAACGATAGCGCTCAGAACAAGGTCAAAACTTTGTCTCAGTGATCAGGCCATCGAGGAAATAGAGAAGTCTTTCGTCCCCCCTGATGATGTTGAGGCCTATCCAATGGACAATGATTGGAGTGAATTTCTAGCAGAATTTATCAATCCTGAAAGTATGTCTTTAATCATTTTGACATCAATAAGATTTTTGACATTAATCTTCTTGTTGAAAAAGAAATATGTGTTGCTAAAAGGCCAATTAACCACTGTTGTATGATTAGAATTATGAATATTATAACAAAATAATTAAGAATGTAATGTATTAATCAAAACCTTTTTTGTAGCTCCACCCGAACCAATTAATGATGATGAAGTCAATGATCCTGAATACAACGCAGCGGCAGAATTGGAAATGGGTAAACACTTTTACTAAACTCATCGTTTAGTTTTTTTTTTTAAATTATATTGCATTATTATAAATTTGAATTATTTTTAGTTGACTTGGAAGAGTTACGAGAGGACAAAGGATGTACGAGTTTCTCAAAAAGAACTGAATGATTTGGTTGCTGAACTTTTCGATATTGATGACGTTTTTGGTGATGAACCACTGATGATGGCTCCGAATTCACAATTAATCCCAATCAGTTTATCTCCCAACGCTTCTCTTCAAACCCCCACAAAGAATTCGCCCGTCAAACTCCTAGATATTAGTAAATCCACTGTAATTATAATATATTTTTATTTTTTTTCTGTTTTTTTAATTTATATTCCAAAATTTGCTGTTTTACTGATAAAAATCAAAAGCAATTTCATTATGAATATGATTGTTGTCTAAATGCTGTAAAAATATACACCATAATTTGTATAAAATAATACAAATAAAATGAAAATACTGCATAAATAAAACCTTCAAAACTTTTGTTTTGTGAGCTGAATGTTTTGATATGAATATTTTTATATTAACTGAATATTATTTATTTAAACATTGCAGCACATATTAAAACACAATGCAATTGAAGAAAAAATCTGCATTGATGAAATCGCTCAAAACATTAGTCTGACTGCTGAAAATATAGAACTAATGAATAAGAGCCAACCGCTGTCAGACAATACACCTGATGAGGGATCAAAGGTTCCCGTAACAACTCCATTGTCTATTAAAGTAGAAGTCTTGGATAGCCAGAGACGTGTTGTTTCATCTTCCATTGAACTAATAACGACCGTAACTACCAACTCAGATTTTGTAAAAAAGGAAACAACATTAAATGCGCCAGCAGAAAATAGTAGTGATGAGGATGTGGAAGAAATTGGCGTTTTGTCTCCCAAACAAAGGCAAATTCTTGACCAACAAATGAGAATGCATGTTCAGATTATAGCTCAGTGTTTTCTGCAACTGCATGGCCACCCAGAATTATGGAAACACGGACCCAAGCAAATGGAATATTTGGTAAACATGAGTTTCATTTCATACCTCTTTTGCAATTTGTCAATGACTGTCTTAAAAACTATACTGTTTTTGCAAACACTACATTCGCAGAATTCATTAGTTACATAAAACATATTTATGAGCAACTACGCACAGGATGGGTAATTTGAAACAATAACTATTATAAATTATTTTAATATTGTTGGATAGTTAAGAGATATCCTTTAATTGGACATAATTGTTAGTAATCAATATTGTATATATTTAAAATCAGTGTATGTCTGTTGGCTGTTCATAAATAAATAAATAAATTCATTTTTGATACTTAACAACATAATATTATAATGTTGTTTTTTTTTGTTAATGTGCATTTTAATTTTATTTTTATTAGAAAAACCTCAAGGAGTTGGGAGAAGACAAACCTTTTTCAGCTTTTATTTCATCAAATCTTTATCCTGCTATTGAACTATGCAATAACTGGCAAAATATGCTATTAGAAGATACTCAAGAAATGAGAGACATGATGCAGTAAGTATTTATTATATTTATTAGTAAGGTGTTCATTCCATCTTATCTGAATAAGTCAATATTTTACTTACTGCTACTCTAATACCGTGGGAACTTTATAAGAAAGTGTCTTATTAACTATAGCAAAACAAATTAAAAGGTTATGGTTTGAAACTCCAAGGGTACAGGGTCAGGTTTTTCTACTTTTTGATTGGCTGTAAGTAGATAATATATGATACTTTTTTAGAAATAAACGAAGTTCTATTGAAGATGTTGATTTGTTTGACTCTGAGAAAATGGTCCTCAATTGCTTTCACACATAGAAAGTTGGTACACTAGAAAGTTTTGTATGTGTTTAGGTATTTTTGCAATGGGTTAATGTTAAAATGCCTTTTCAATGTTTTAAATAAGTGATAAATTAATGCAGTCTTCTTTTTTCTTACAGATTTATTGTAAATGAAAATATGAAAGCGTAAGTGAAACATACATTCATTCTAATAAATATTTCTATAATTATTGAATACTATAATGACTTTCTGAATATTTATTAAAAAACAGTTTTATTCATAATATTTATCAGCCTTCCAATTAAATATGACAAATCGAGAATGTTTATAATAATAATTTTATTGTTATCATCCTTTTATAGAATGTTTCTAAATGGTGTATTGAAGCTTGTTTATTTACTTCTCATAAATAAAATTATTTTTAGAATTAAACGACACGAACAGAATTCAGTTTATTACATGAAATTCCCCAAGGAGTTTTTCGAAGCAGTGATCAATAGTAACGTGTTCATATATCCACATTTACTACCAGTTAATCCATTCAGAGTGGAGGTGGTTGGCAAAACTGAATATTTACCCTCAGAGGATCAGTAAGTATATGTGTTAATTTTATTGGCATCTCAGGAATGAATACTCCTGTTTTAACTTTTACTGTTTATTTATTAAAAATAATTTTCTTTATTATGTACTGCAAAGTAAGTGTTGCCTATTTTACATGCATAAACTTTGAACGATCAAGTAAACTCAAAATGAAATCATGATTCAAAATGAATGCACTGTAAATTTTCATCTAAAGTTAACTCGACAATAACATAAATATATTTTTTTTTATATAAACAAGGCTTTAAATGTGTATAAATATGAATTAGATAAAGCAGCATTAAATATTAATTTTATGAACACAAAATGTGATATGATATAGTAATCATTTTTAAGGGCGTTAACCAGTTTCAATAAATCTTTGCTGATCATAGGATCTTCCTAAGTGGTGACCCTTATTATCGATAAGAATAAAAAGCACCAATTTGTTTGTGTAATTTGCTTCAAGTATACAATCTCTTTTAGGTTACTTGCTATAGCGATCGAGCAGTTTGATGAGTACATTAATTTAAATCCCAAGCTTTACCGTAAAATGCTTCGCATCAATAGCAACAGAGCGAACAATCATCTTGGATGTATAAATACATAGGAATGTTTGCTCCGTCGCTGTTATCGCTTGCCGCTCATGGACATGGTCTCCCGTTAGACTCTGTTCAGATTTTCTTATTATCTCTATAAAAATATTTGTGGCTATCCACATCTACAGAGTAAAATCAGTATTCCATTGGGATTTATAAATGCATGATGTCACACAAGCGGATATATTTATTGCATGGCATCATAAACACATGATCTTATTTAGATATGAAATCCAGTATTTGTTAACAATCAATTTAGATGTCCGCAATATTTTCATATGATAATGGATATACTGCAGTAATAAATTATGTAACTCTTAGTTGTAAAACACAATCAATTTCACAAGCTGTACATACATATTAATTTTACCAGCATGTTTCTTATGCTGAATTAATCATTATGGTTATGAGAATTCTTGTTTTTCAGTTTTACTTTAATAATGGCTTTGCCCCCAAGACTGAGCATAAAATCATACATTTAAATCCCACGTGGACCCCCAAGGATCACCCACATGAAAGTCTTCCTAAAAATTTGGGAACATATATTTACCCAAAAGTAGTGAAAAAACATGTGGTAAGTTCTCAAAATCAATCATTATTATAAATAAAAAATCATATAATTATTTTCAAATTTTTTTCAAATTTTTTTTTCTTTCAAATACCCGCTTCTCATTAAAATAATGAATTAATGTGTGTTGTAGTCATGAACTAATGAAGATATCACACTAGAAGACTAGACTGACTTGTCTTGTTACGAATTTAAAAAAAAATTGTTTTTTTGTTTAAAAATATTATTTACTAATTGAAATATGCGCAAATATCATAAGATTGCATAGATTTTTTAAAATTATTTGTCTAGCCGTACAAATTAAAAAACATTTTATTGTGCAAAAATAGTAGTGGTCAAAGTTACAGTTTTTTTACGTATATTAAGTACTTTTTCAGTCTACTACTAACTGGCAACACTTAACTAAATGTCAAAATAAAGTTTCTGTCTACTTTACGTGAGTGACGCGAGTGAAAAATATTTGCATTTTATAATTAAATTCGTATTTATTGTGTGTTATTATTTTAATTGATTACAATTTTCGTAATAAAAATCGTTATTTACTTTTTTACAGACTGTTGTTGAGAGGTTAGGAGAATTGTCAGCGACCCTTGAAAGTAGAAAAATTCACCCCGTACAATTGAAAATATTTCAAAAACAGTAACACCCGTGAGAACTGACGCTGTATCGAGAAGTCCTTTGATAGAAAACAACCAAAACTGCGACAATATTTATAAACTAGATCAGTCTAAAAAGTTTTTACACTTGATCCAATCACCAAATAAAGAGGTTTTAACAAACCACAGTACTCCTAGCAAATTGAATAATGTTTATTATCGCGTTAAAGCAATCAATTCAAATCAAATCGCGTTAAGTCCCATTGTCCTCCCAACACTTCATAAACCACCGGAAATAATAACCAGTTCAACAACTACAATACCCCCTGTTTTAAACAATGGCACTTTGCATATGGTCAACTTGAATACCAGTGCCATACATTCTCCATTACTTGCGAATGCAGCGCCTGTACCGGCTCTTAGTTTAATTTTGCAAAATGGTCAGTTGTACCTTAACAACACCCCGCAGAGTCCCGCCTTCAACTTGGCTGGTGGAAGTTTAGCCAACCAACAGTGCGCTACTCCTACTGGTCGACCAGGGAGAGGAAAGGAGTCCCAAGACGACCAAACTATAAACCCGCCAAGTCAAAATACACCTGTTTTCCTTATTTCTAGCGATGAATCTTCCAACTCAGGTGATGGTTTTGCTCCTACTAATTCACCTCTAACTTCAGCACCCAATTCTCCTCCCAAGCTTCCAGACAAAGTCACTAATCCCAATAAAAATAGTTCATGCAGAAATCATTGCCCAAATTTAAATAGATCGTGCTGCCATTCCGAGTGTAGTTTTTGAAGATAAAGAACTCCCTAGAAACCAAACATTGCTGACTCAATTCTTCAAGAAATCTGTAAAAAGTAAATCTAACCCTACCCAGAACGTTAAACTAACCCGTGGTAAAGAGATCACTTCAGAGAGTCGGATTATTGGGTGGAGTAGGCCAAATTCACCAGATTCAGCGGTGCATATAAATACCAGTGAAACAGAATTAAACAGACTTATAAAACAAGAAGAATTGATAATAGAACATCTCCCATTTTCATTGCAAACTACAAATGATTCGATAAATGACGAACAAGACCAAGTAAATTCTGATAACTCTGACATTGAATTATTCTCTTCTTATAAATACGAATACAACAGTGAACATTTTACTTTACAAACTGTGCTCTCGAAGCTACAACATTTACTAACGAGTAATCGACAAAGAAAAGCTCTCCTTCTCGCTAAAAGTAATCAAAAATTAAAGTTGAAATCCGATATTGCTTGGAGGGTCCGAGCTAAATTATTCAAAGAAATCCGAGAAGCAGAAAACAACATGTTGCCGTCTATGCCAAATTTGACCACTCCATCCAAATCTTGTATGGATAGTCCGGATGAATCTAATTTAATCGGAACTCCGATAATTCCCGAGTGCACAACTCCAGATGTCATTACACAGCCAGTTGTTGAACAAGATGTCAAAAAGGTTAGAAATCCTTTATATACTGTAGTACCAAATATATGTAGGTTGAGTTATCAAAATTAATTGCTACATTCCACATCTGTCACATCAATTTATTAGTTGCATGTAATGAAATAAGTAACAACTTACTCCAGTCTGTTATTTTTTGGTTGGAAGGTTTGCATTTAAAAAAATACTTTGCCAATGTATGTTGTAAATTTTTTTTGTTAAGTAATTCATTTGAAAGTCAAATTGAATAGTAAATCTTATTTTAACTTTTTTCTCCATTTCTGGGGGATACTTCACTTTACATGGTAACTTTTATGAGGACTAGTCTATTGGTAAATCCATAGATAATAGGTTATGAAATTTATAGGTCGGGTTTAATAAAATAATTTAAATCAAATAGCTATTTAAAAGCAATATCCTTTATAATAAGTTATGAAATTTATACAGTAGGTTAATGATAGGTTGGGTTTAATAAAATAATTTAAAATCAAATAGCTTTTTAAAAGCGAAATTTATACAGTAGGTTAAGATTTTTAAATCCAACCAATCACAGCTTTGCCCATTTCTATGCTGTACGTCTATAATCCAGAGAGTAAAAACTTTTGTGGAATTTTGACAGCTCTACCACGTAAAGTGAAGTATCCCCCATTTTTGCTACACCCTTTTTAAATAATATCTTAAAATTTATTTAATGGGAACAATTTTCACCACTAAACAATATTTGGTATTTAGGTGCCAGAGAAGACTCGTCCACTGCGTAACACCCCCCGCACCGGTATATCGGGCCAGTCTACTAAACACCGCCTAGCCGCGCGAGCACAGCGAGAATTAGAAGCAAATAAGGCCATGTTTGCCACCAGTGATCCTTATGTAGAAGATTTCAAAGATACTTGTGAGTTCATTTACTTTCTAATACTTTTGTTTATTATTTTGAATTCTATATGGAATCTCTCAAAGTTCATTTACTTTATTTTTATTCCCAATCTTTAAAACCGAACACTAAACAGAGCGTTTAAAATGCAATCTGCTGCTAATAGATGTACCTAAAAAACGTAGTTAACGTTTTTTGTAAAATCTATTTTTGATGATGTTTTATACACTTTATCCTTGTATTATAATAACATGTCCTAGAATGAGTTTCATAACTCGTGGGTGTACAATGTTGTGTTTGTTTTAAAATTTTTAGGTAAATTGAAAGAATAATTATTAAATGTTTTGTCTGTCAAAAACTTCATAATTTTTTAAATTATTTCTCTCTTTGTAAGTATTTTCTATTGGAAATTCTTACTTACCTTCTATGATTTATTCAACTATGTATTGTATTTTCTTTTACTTATGTTCTTGCTGTCTTTTACAGTATGCGTCACAGCTTTTCTGGAAAAGGTACAATCGCGCTTGAATGGCAACGCGGAGACTTACGTAACAAACAAGTACGTAGAGTTTCAAGAGATACTCGAGACGTTCGACCCAGAGAAGGAGACCCCTTGCGACTTGTACAAAAGGCTGGAGAAATTCTTCGGCCCAGATAATGAAGATTTAACAGAAGAGTTTCTAACTTTCCTGACTGCGGGACAAGCTGTGGAAGTCGGTAGATTTATGGATCATTTTATGTTAACAAACATGTCGGACTTTATTGAAAGATTACAGGTTTGTTGAAATCTTTTTTCTTTCTTTATCAAATGTTTCTCTTTGAGATAGATCCCACATACGCATAGCCTGTGCATGGGTATACTCATTTTTTATAACAGTATAATTTGTGTGATGGTGTCTTATCAAATTGCTTTAATTTCTTTGTTTTACAATACATATTAATATTCTTCTATACCAAGTCAAAAATTAATAAATACATTATTATGCTCTGAGCAAATTCTTGTTTCTTTCCAAAGATCAAAAAACAAATCTCTCATTTCTTTTTTACTTTCATCAACATGTTTTTTTTGTGTTTTTAGATATATTTTGCAAGAAGGCCAGCTCAACTAAGAAAGATTCTCTGGTGTTTGGAGAAGATAGTGGAGAATATTGATAGGTCCACCGACTCGGTCACCATTGAGAGTATCAAGGCCACTATACTGCCCCACTTAAAGGGGAATAAGCACTTGGTGAATTGGTTCCTAAAACTGCTTCCTACTGAAAGTCCTCCAGAAAAGTAAGTTAAGAAAATAATTTCATAATAAACCAATGTAAAGATTTTATTTTCTATACAAATGTATGGGACAGATGTCATGTTTTTTGTAAAAATTATTTTCTACTTTTCTTTAATTTGAGATGGGACATTTCTTTACCAAAATAAGATTGCTTCGATTGAAATTTCTTCATTCTTAAGTCCATTTCATCAAAATTCGCACTTAGGCAAGTTCTGCATTCAGGCAGCGAAAGATTTTCCCTTTAAAAATTCGTACAGACAATGTTTTGTTTTAGGCTAAAAAAAACATTGTCATAAACATATTAATTAGAACTTTGTCCTGACTCATTTTGACTATGGCTAATAACTATTCTTGGCTATTATGGCTAATTTGTTTTAATTCTAAAGCTGTTACAACTTTTTCTTGGCTCCTTAGAATGTTTGACTTTTAAATATCGTACATTTACCGATGACAATCAAATATTTTTATAAAGACCCCTATGAACTTTATTTTATTGAATGTTTGCTTTATTTTCAGTCAAATTAATAGTGGTTTTGAAGTAATAGATGTGGAAGGCCTTACGAAGAATCTCGAGACTCACGCAGAGTCGTACATGGACTGTGAAATAATTAACATTCCCCCTATAGAAGATAATTACGGTAATGAATCCTGTGAATGTGCGTGTCACAATTCTGCAGATGAGAAGTTTAAACTCCGGGCCCGGCATTGCATAGCATGTGGAATGAAGGTAATGTGTCCTTTCATTTAATGTTTAATATTTTTTAAACTCAATGCGTTTATATAAAAATATTAGTCATTATTGATATCTCAACAGATATAGAGAAGCTCTGTATATGAATTTTTTGGACTATGAAGAATTCAATATAATATATTAGAAGGTTTGACTAAGCGACATAATATCGACGGTCCCAACGTATACTGTCGAATCTGAAAAAGGGCGATTTTCGTTTTATTATTTTAAACTGTCCAATTCACATAATATTTTCAGGTGGTCAAAAAAAATAAAAATATTCATTATAATATTATGTCTAGGTATCATTTGACAGGTCATAAACTCTGTAAATGCCTAGATAATCAAAAATTCACCTCCAGAGCTTCTCTTTATCTGTTGAGATATCAATCATGATTGATATTAGGCCAGCATGGGTATAATCCAGAAATTTGTCTACAAGTATTTGTACACATTCAAAATGTTGTTAAAAATATTTGCCTTCACTCTTTTCTTTAAAAAATTGTTTTTTCATATTCCTAATCCTGGATAAACATAAATAAATTAAGCATTCGAACAGTACTGAAGTAGTTAGTGTCAAATAGTAGTTAGGTAGTTCCACAACGCTACCACCCGACTCTTATTTCCCTGAGATTGTTTCCTACACATAGGTTGTTCTGGTGTTTCAGTACATGCAGGGTCGGCTGTACATTCAGCACGGGCGAGTCTTGAAGCCGGCGCGGGTGGAGTGGGGGGGCGAGGCGGAGGGGGTGGAGCAGGCGCGCCGTCTCACGGCCCCCCGCTGCCCTCAAGCGGAGGGCCGCCTCCATAGATCCGCCTCACAGAGACAGCGATGAAGAGAGGGTGTCTCCTAAAAGGTACAAAACTGCCTAGGCAGATACAGAGCAATGATATCTATGTTTGATTTACAATTTGATCATTTTTATCACTTAAGTAAATTTTAAGACTAAATTATTGTTTTAACATAGTCTTTTTCATTCCTGAAAGCATGATACACAAATTTTCTTAATATTACTCTGAATCATTCTTATTATTGCGGTCGTCTTATTTGCTGTTTATCAAAACCACTTTTTATTCCAATTTAATTGTTTTAAATCTAAGAGATTTAATCTAGATTATGATGCCCTATTATCAATATTAAAATTAACATCTCTAAGCAACCGTAGATTACAAAATTGTATTGTTGTGTATTTATGGCATATTATGTATTATATATATTTTTCATTTTTATGTATTTGCTAATATTTTTGTATTCTCTTTTTATGAAAAGCCTGTATAGGCGTTTATAATGAATAAATAAAATAAATAAAGAGTTGGATTTGGGATCTGACTACTCCAGTGGACACCTAATTTTTTAAAATCTCTATCTTCTACTATTCAATTCCAAATTTTTTATAATGCTAAATATTTTAATCTCAATTTTTAGGGTTGCAAAAATAGTTCGAACACCAACATCAAAAAATAAACAGCCTCGAATATCAAGGAGCTGCGTAAAATCTAATGAAATAGAAGAAGCCACAAACAAACCTAGCTGTTCCAAAAGTATTATAAAGGACGACTACTTGACAGAAAATCCATCAAGAGCGGGAAGTAGGGAGACAGAACAGCTGGCTGTCGCATTACCTCAAATTGAAGAACGTTTGGAGTCCGCTCAGGAAATATGTGGAACAGATTCTCCATCATCTTCTGTTAGGAATTCTTCTCAATCTGAACCTTTACAATCTAGTGAAATCACCAATTCAACAATTGTCAAGACTGAACACATAGAAATACCGTCCGATGAATTTGAATTGAACATGGGTGATGATCTTGCGGAGGTATCGGAAAGTGCACCCAACATTAAAGTAGAGGACGAACAGACATGGACAAGGGAAGAAGACAAAGCCATATTATTGGTTCTTCAATGTGAAAGTGATTCTGACTACACTTTCGAAAAGATTCAGAGAATCTTGCCGCATAGGTCCATCGGAGAAATCAGAGATAGATTTCAGAATGTAATGAAGTTGCTTCAGCAGATGGCATCGGACAACCCGTAAACTAATTATTTTTTTTATATCTTTAAACATTTCCAATGTGCAGAAGACTTTTCATAAACTATCTAATGTACTTCTCTATTAGAGGCCACCAATGTACCTACAGTTATATGCGTTGAACGAATTTAACAAGACCTCAGCTATATGCATGCATGTTTTTAAAAATTCAGTGCTGGATGAACTTGACAAAGTTCTGTAAATCATTTGAATATGAGATCAATCTTAATTACATTTAGTGAATGCTATTTATTTATTATAAGTTGTAATGTAATTATTTTTTATAAATAAGTTTATATTTCTTATTTATTTATAAATAACAGTATTATTCTGTGTGTATTATTATTAGTTTATTTATTTAGATACTAAAATTAAGAGTATCAATGACAATGTAACATGTATGTCCATAATGGTACATGATTAAAACAGAATACTGAATTGACAAAACACCAACACTTTTCTCATGAGAATATCATAATTTCAATAAAAAAAATTCTGAAGTATTTTTATTTTCCCTGAAATTCTTTAGATTTAGCTCATAGAATGGGAGTATTCTACATCAAGATGGGAAGTTGACTTCATTCAGTGATGAATCTAACAGATTTGGTAGGAATAAAAAAATAATGCCTGGATTCTGGGAGCTGTCTTATCCTACCTCTGTATATATCCATACGCTCCTGAACTGAGGACAGATGATAGACGAAACGTGTTCTAGTGTGGAGACCTAGAAACCCGAGGTCTCAAGGACATCCACCGATGAGATGGATAGACGACTGGAATATTGTAGGTGGGAACGACGCAGGGTCAGGGTGGAGGCGGCAGGGGGAGGTCTATATCCAGCAGTGAACCTTCCTGGTATCATGATAATAATGTATTACTTATTTGAAAAAATTATATGCACATAATGGACCTGTACTGAGCAAGAGGAATTTCAGATTTGATGATTTTAAAGTATAGAGGGGCATATTTTAATGCTATGTGTTGAATAACAGCCATTGGCTTACACGTTTTCATTCTTAATTTATTATTTGAAAATCTGATTTCGTAAAAAGCTATTTTACCAGGTTGGCAGTGTTAGGGCACGTTTTTTAAAATCTTAATTTTAATATTGTTACACCTGCGAAATAATAGACAAAAAACATTTAAATATTTCTAGGATGTATTATTTATAATCTTATGGCAACATATTAAAAACAACGAATCTAAAAAGTTTGATCGCCTGCCCATGACACGCCCGCCGCCGCGCGCCCCCCCGTCATGATTTCGTTCTACTGAAATGGCCCAGGACGGTCCGACGTGTCCTCATCATTTATAAATTGGAGAAAAAAATATATACACTATCTTAGTCAAACGATTCACCATGATACCGTACTTTATTTTTAACCAAATACTGAATCATTTGACCAAATATGTACTGTATTTTTTTACATATTTTTTTTTCTTAATTCTTTTGCAAAAGCTACAATATCCATTTTTATAACGGTATTATAGTTTTTTTATGGACACGCATACAATTTTTCAAGATTTATCATTTTTTCATAATAGCCCGTGAATGTCCACTGCCACGTTTTGCCCCATTTTGCCCATCTATCGTCATCGTCCATAAACTGTCCTAAAATCACGAATTATTTTCTAAAATTAACATTATTTTGTCTATGTCAAAATATCTGTGTGTTTTGTTCTGTGGAGATTTCAAATTTGACATTTCAGTTATTGAATTTTATAAATTTTGTTAAGTCCGAAAGATAATATTTATAATACCACAATTCGTTTTTCTATTATACCTATTGTATGGAATAATATCTAACTTATAATTCAAGAAGTGTAAACATGGATGATGATTTTGATTATTCTTTAATTGCTTCCAATGTAAAATCGAAAATTAGATCAGTAAGTGTTCTCTTGAATAATTATTCATTTATAAGTATATGAACCTTCAATAAAAATAAAATGATGTACAAGGTTAACTGTACACGTGTACACATGACTTCGTATTTGTTATATTTTTAGGAAGTAGTCCGAGATTGTTTGAAGCGCTCATTCAAGGATTCAAAAGCACGCATCCCAGAAGAAACCTTAAATTTTGGTAGTGAAGTTCTTCAAAAGCTTGTAATAGAAACAACACTCAGAAGTGCAAAACAGGCTATCCGTGATCATATCACTTGTATAGATTTTGAACAAGTGGAAAAAATTCTTCCGCAACTGGTATGAAAAATTTCAAACAGATTCTTGTTATCTAACCTTGTTGACAGAAATCTTTGCAAAAAAAATAGACAAAGCAACGACTAAGACTGAAAGCATAGACTTGTATTACAGACCAATCATTCAAGAAGAGAACTAAAAAAATGGTTCCTTGAAAAAGTGTGAGGGACACTGACGCAACGACAAAATATAAAACTAGCGGTTACCGGCAGATAAAATAGTTAACGCAAAGAAAAATATAAAATTAGTAGCTCTCGGCAGATATTACAGTTTTCTGTTACTGACATTTAGGTGGTGCTGTACCGGGCCTAGATTGCAGGTTACTGTTTTCTCGGTCGGTAACCGCTAGTCTTATGTTTTGTCGTGTATCACTAACTTCGGAAGTAATAGTTGACTCCATAATATTATTAATTTCATATGTCCTACTTGTGGAATATGGATTCAAAATTTAAGCGTAGAATATATTTTTATTATTGGGTTTGAGAATGCATTTGTTTTATCTTAAAGTGGATGGGAATATGAGCGACACGACGCTATGCTATAATGCTCATTTTCACAACAATTTTTTTAGATAAAATAGCATTCTCACACTACGATATTTGATATACTACAAAAGATGATATAAAAATTTATAAAAACTATACGAGCAAAATTGTTTTTTAAAAACGCAAAAATAGAAAAAACATGTTTTGATTTATTTTTAAATAAATACCTACAGCAATGCTGGCGTGTGTATGCTGTAGTGAAATATTGCAATAATCTTAAAAACAGGCATTTGAAAGGTGTAAAATTTATGTGTTTTTTATTTAATATTTGTAATTCTTTCCAGATGCTGGACATGTTATGAAAACTAACATAAGCAATTAAAGGCATATTTTTTGTAAGCTTGAGGAAAAAAATAAAATCCACTTTAAAATAAATATGGTATTTTATTGACTTTATAACATAATGTTATTTCAATAAAGGGCAAGTAAAGATATAAAAGTTCTTTCTGACTTAACCTGTTAACCGGGCGGGACGCATAAATACGTCAAACATAAACAATATCAGTACGGGTAGGACGTATGAACACATCCTTCAAATATATGTTGCGCCCTGGAACGGGCGTAAGGGTATTAGTCATCCATACATGTCTCGACATAAATAAAAGAAAAAAAATATATTTAATAGTCTTTTCATTTATTTTAGGCATAAAAAAATTCAAAAAAACAAAATTTAGTCCTCCAGGCGTAAGTATCCATCACGTACTGACACTTCCTAGTGAAAGAGTTCGCGCCCGTTACAGTTGCGTAATTAGATAGAGGGCGCCCGGTTAACAGGTTAAGAATTATAATGTTGTTATGCATTAAAACAAATCTCCAGATAATCTTCACTTCTTTCAATTTTTAAAAACTACCCAATGAAACATAAATATACACAAATAATAATTTTGTATAATAAAATGAAAACATTATATCTAATCATATTAAATAAGTATTGCGAAGCAAGTTATGCACACTATTTTTAATATAACTAATGCCGTTGGTGTACGTCGTCCAATACAATCAGATCAAATTATAAACTCAAAAGAAAAAATGAACATATTCATACCAGGAGAGGACACCCTAAAATTTATATAAACCAAGCAGATATTCACTTTTAGGTGTTTCTCTGAATAATTCTTTCATCTGCCCCTTTTTTTACTTTTAAAAATATTACAACTGGTTTCTTTATCTTCTACTAACTCCAATCTCTTAGTGTATTACGATCTCTTTCTTTTTCAAATAAGCTATGCCTCTCGATTATAATTTTAAATATACAGGGAGACTATTAAAACATAATTTTTAATATAGCGTCGCCGTTCAGGTAAAAATTACTAACTCTAGAAACACTATTTTGAGATAATCAATGTGTGTTTTTATTGTGCCTTAAAG
The DNA here is from genome assembly GCA_022494985.1 of Micrasema minimum. Taxonomy (NCBI): domain Eukaryota; kingdom Metazoa; phylum Arthropoda; class Insecta; order Trichoptera; family Brachycentridae; genus Micrasema; species Micrasema minimum. The sequence continues at coordinate 77,717 of JAGVSP010000369.1, forward strand.
ATTGGTAAAATCTTCACTTTTGAAGTGTTTCGTTTAATCTTATATATTTTAATTACTAAATAACTGGATTATGTGAAATTTGCATGTTAAACATCATAACTTTTTGCACGAATTGTTATTTAAATCCAAATTTTATTATACTAGAGTTAGAGACTTTTGCCTGAACGGCAACAATTTAATGCTTAATTGTACATTTTCTACTGATGGATGAAAAAATACTACATTTTGACCGCTTGATGTCAAACAACGTTGTCGACAATATTTTTTTTTTTTAAGAGTAGGTACTAACCAAAAACATGTTTACGCTAAATTAAACATTCCAAAGCTCAATATGGTTGATGTTTGCTGATTATAAAAGTACCTACAATATATTGGCATATAATTCTTTGAGAATAATTAAGCTGATAAATAATAAGGGATTTTTAAAAAGGAAAAAAAATCGTTTTATTTTATGTAGATAACGTTTTGACATTAAGCAGCTGATTTACTGAACATTTTAATGAAAATGTGCATAAAAAACTAGTTTTGTTTAAAAAATATTGTTCCTAAACAACTAATGAGTTAACTAACAGAATTCTACTATTTTAATAATATGGTTCAAAGGTAATCGCGTATAATGTTAAAATTATATTTAATCTGGCGCAGTGGAAAAATTATAGTTTTACAAATCTATTCCTTTTCCAACTATATCTTATCTGGTATCATAGATTTTGCATGGTTATAAATGCATATTTATAATACTCTTCAATTTTTGTCCGTAAACAAAATAAATACATTTTCTCTCATTTGTACTTGTATCAATTTGAATAATAAATAAATATTATTTTTATTGAAAACCTTAGGGAATAAAAAGTATTATATTGGTAGGAATATAATTGACAAATTGAATTTCACTCTTTCAATGTATATTAAGAAACACGGGAAAATTTGTTGATTTTATGACTTTTGTAAAATTACCAAAGGTATCATCAGCTCCTAGAAATTGATCCAATTAAACTTTGACAACTTAATGGATCTGAAGTCGTGACATTTTATATACAAAAATGTTTATAAGAGATTATTTTAACACTCTGTATTTCAAAAATATAAACCGCCAAGCAAGAAGCATTGAATTTAATGGAATATGTATACGGATATCAAAGAAATCTAATTAAGAATTTAATGACCATTATAACAGATTTAAAAAAAAAAATCTTTATAAAAAACGGAATTATAATAGAATTCAAAGTTAATCACATTTTAGCACAAAATGGTAATGATAGTTGATGTGAATCACTCAATCATTAAATTCCACTTCATTTTTAAACGGCGCAGTAATCTTACACATTCTCAAACCGTTGGACACCAAACTGTACCAATTTACATAAAGTGGATCATCACTGCAATCACCAACATATCTACATCACAGTTGCGACGGTAATCAGTAAACACTCTTTGATAATTTACTGATTACACTCATAAATGAGTCACAACTGTGATTACATCTTTTTCATGCATGTTAAGAAGCCAGCTTTACACACATTTGTAAATTGACCATGCAATAATGAGAAATCATCTACCTCCTCATTATTACCGTAACTGCAGAAATGTAAAGTTTTGGTCATGTTTCGAGAGCATTTTCTGAATTGAATATAAGAAATACTAAGGAACTAAACATCGATGGATTTAATTAGTTGGATAATTAATTAATTTTGACTTTGGTATTTTGAATGTTTAATAATGACTTTAGTTTGCTGCCAAATATTTGTCTCAAGTTCCCAGAAATACATATCTATATTCCCAACACAACAAAAACAAAAGTAAAACATAAATATAGAAACAAAACATTCGGAGATTACATTTGGAATTCAAAGATCAAATATTGGAATACCTACTAAAATTTGTACTCCTTAAAAAGTTTTCTCTTTCAGTATAAAACGTTACATAGTTAATATTATATTAATTAATTTCTAAGAAATACATATTATTTACAAATGAAAGTAAATAGCCTAATTAAAAAGTAACACAACAGGCACTATGTAATAAGTGAATAACTCTGGGATTTTCACTTTTACTGCTGTCAGAACACTTTCCACTTAACATAAGGGAAAGGGTTCAATGGCGATGGTTATTTAGCTTTCTTTTCTTATTCATGACACAAGTAGTAGTAATTTAGTGAAAAAGACTAATTAAAAAATTTATACAAAAAATCCAATAGTATAAAATGCTTAGCCACAAGCGGAACTAGTTTCTTAGTCCCTAGAGTTACATCACATTTCACCCTAAATTTAATGTTTTTCAAATTTACAGTAATTATGTTTTGCAAAATGTAAATACAATTTTTGTAAATTAAATTTGGTTGGTTTTAATGACATGTGATGATTTTACAAATTCTTGATTTGATGTGATGTTGAACGTATCCCAGTGAATTCTCCACTGTCACTACACCTTAAATATTGATACAGATTCTACAAAAGTCTGCTATCACAATACTTTGATTAATCTTTATTTCCCACACTAGTCTATACATGTCCAAATAACATCTCGTATCCGCAGCACAATATAATTACGGATATTGATTTTAAGTGGAATAAAGAAGGCCCATTGTGACATAGACTACACATTCAAACACAGACCAAGAATTTACCACCCATTTGGGACTTGTATCTCAAAACAAGTCCATATCATCGTTGCACATGATATCTAGATAATCTTCATCGTAGCTCGTGGAGTTGGCTGCTCTCGGGTCGAGGGGCATCGCAGCCACCGCAGCCACCGGGGGCTGGTTCTGTGGAAGTTGCGAGCTGAGGAGGTTTCCCAGATTCTCGGCCACATTCTCCACCATGTTAGGATGATGCAAGGGGAAGTGGTTAGTGTCCGCATCACTGCTACACTCTCTGCCATCTGTGACAGGCGAAGGCGGTGGATTGCTAACGTGACCGTTGTCTTCAGTCTGTTCTTTAGCGTCGGATAATTCTGGTAATTTATTAATCCACTGCTCCGCTCTTGTTCTCATAACAGGCAGGGCACTGTCTGTGGACAAAGAAATATGTATGTATATTTTACATTTTTCTAGAAATTTGTAACAAAACTATAATAATGAGAATTAAGACAAGTTTTTATGAGTGAGAATTACAACACGTGTATTCATTATAATTCTAATAAACTTCTTGATCTTTATCTCAAATAAAATGAGGTTTGAAACAGAATTAAAGTTTTTTTTCAGAAATAAAATATTTATATTCACAAGCATTTCAACTTACTATTGAGACTTTGTTTAAGCTGTGCCACTTCTTGGTCCCTGTTTTTTGCCTGTTCATTCTTTCGTTTTTTATTATCTAATTTCACTTGGTCGGCAAATATCTCTTTCACCATATACTGGGTGACATCTTTATCTCTTTTTAAAAAGGAAAAAAATACACCACCGGGTGTTCTACGCCTTAATCCATTCTGGAACATAATTTCATTTTACCATTATTATTCTATTTTACGAATGTAAGAAAATTTTCAAATTATATTCATTTTGTAACTTACCATAACTAGCATTCCGCCGTCTTCCTTCGATTCTCTTTGTTTCCATAAAAATTTCTATTGCTTTTTCTTTTCCAACATTAATTACGGTCCGCACTGAAAAAAAAAAAATATTGCACTTCCTCCACAAAACATTTTTGACATTACTTCACAATAGAGTGGATAATTTTATTACTGAAATGTATTTAAGGACTAAGCCTAAAAAAGCACTAGAAACTTATTTAATATATGCTTTATGAGTAGATAATGCAAAAAATGAGGATGTACTATTGCTATACAGAAGTATCAGGTAAACAATTTATGTGAATAAGATATTTCTTCTATCTTGCACACACAGAAATGTGCCCTAATGTAGCATTAACATTTACACAGTTCTAAGGATTTAATCCTTTCCAACTGATTTGATGTAAGTGCATGAACATGCAGTTGTCAAATTATTCTTGAAAGACATGATCGTGCGAGTTCTTTTTTCAAAACTGTGAGCTTTCAGGGCTTTTTAAAATGCTGGTAGGATTAAAATCAAAAGCTTTGAGGTAAGGGGTAAACATTTGTTTTTTTACGTATTTAAAAGCATACAATAAACCAATGTCTATTTAAACGTTTACCAATGCTAAGGGCTTAAATCTGACACTAGAATACTTTTTTCTACGGGAAGGAAAAGACAGTAGTGCATAAAGAGATAGCTCTAAGAACAATTTTCATACAAACATGTAAAAAAGAGGTACAATGCTATGTCCCTAGAGCAACCATCGTGACAATGCTTGAAACAAAGTGCTTTGATTGGTTGGGGATTTATCAGCTTCCAGTAAAAATTGTAAGAGAAATAATAAATTGAACATCTTGAAAAATGAAAGATATTCTGTCAGGGAAATTTATTTTCATTAAAGTTTATCGGTTTAAGATAATACTCACAAATTAGATTGTCTTTTGGTTCTCTGAGTTTTTCGGCAATATCTCGGGCCACATCTTCAGCAGGGGAATCCACTCCAAGGCTCAGATCATCCATTCTCCTTCTCTCTCCTTTCTCGTTGTCACTTTCCCCGCTCGCTCTCCTACCAAGCCTGAGTTTAATGTTCTTCCTGTCGGCATTGTTCCTCTTGTTGCTGGCGCGCCTCTCCGTCATTCCGTCACTCTCGCGGGAGTTGTCCTTGTCCAACAACCTGCCGTTGTTGAATTCGTTGTGGTCACTCAAGCGCCTGACGGTACTGTAGGATTCTACACCATAGCAAGTTCGGTTTCTTGCTACATCGCAACCGATCAAATCTTCAGTCAGTGTGTCTTCCTACAAATTAGTCAAATATTATTTGAAACATTTTTTTTAAACTTAAATAAAATATGTGGACAATATAGATATACAGATTTAACTTTTAAACAGCATTTTGAGTAGGGCACAGAACATCTGTGGTTAAAATACTGGTAATTTTATTTCATTTCATTTATTTTAAAAGCTGTAAAGAATATTTATTTATTTATACATATGCCATCATTGGCATATCCATTTTTTTTAAATATATAATATAAACCAAAATTAAAACCTACATATTACTAAAATTGAATATATAATATTATATATATGAATAGCAACAGAAGAGAATATAGTTTAAAAATGGTTAATCGGTTTTATACATTTAAAAACGGAAAATCCAAGGCATTTTTAATACATTATAATATGAGACTATTTAAAATAGGTATTAAATACACATAAATAGGTTTCTATTAAAATCTAGTGTTTGTTTAAGAAGATTGAACGACAGTTAAATACTATTTTTAAGAAAGCCTAAGGGGCTCTTGTTTGAAAATATTTAGGAATTAGGTGGTGGCAGCTGGGGTTTTGATACAATGATCATTAGGCTTCAAGTTAGCAATACCACCATTGAACTAAATTAGTTTATGTGATTAGGATCTATTAATTAATTGTCTAAAATATAAAGATCATGTCATGGTGGTGAAGAGAGCCAACCCACAATTTAAAAAAATGATATTTTTATGCTATGTTTATCAGAAATCTATATAATTTATAGTAGTGAAGAGAGCTGTGATATTACAGTGTTACAATACTGAATTTTACTTAAGTGGGAGAGATGCTAGGTTCTATTATCAAGATGAGAGATTCTCCATACAATTATGGTGTTTCTTAAAACTTTATTGTTAATTTTCTCAAAACAGTATATCCGTGGCTTAGCTCTCTTCACCCCCACGGCAACAATATTATGTTGTGATAAAGAAATAACAAATTATACCCAACCCCTGCAGTTGTGCACCAAATTTTATATTTATCTGCCTTTTCTACCTGCCAACTGCACGTTCGTTGGCGGCGATTCATTTTAATTTTAGGTTTTTTGGGTCTAAGTAACCTAGGATTATCACTGTCAGAGTCATCGCTAGAAGATTTCTGTTCACTTTCATCAGATATATCATCCTGGATGTTCATACTCATTATGGAAGCCGGATTGAATTGGGACACGAAGTTGTCTGGCCGCGGCAGTGGTTTATATTCCACTTCACCTACATCTGAATCTGAAAGCTGTAAAAAAAATAACATTTCGTTGTAGTAAATTGATAAATTACTTCAATTTCAATCAACTTTTTCCAAGCAGGTCGTGAACAACGTGATATGTATCATCACCGAAAGTCTACGACCCCAAATTTCCAACAGTTCATTACTCTCTCCCTCTAGACGTCTGTCGAAATATTGCAAAAATTATTCGACGGATAGAAGAAATGTTTTTGTTTTTTAAAACAAAAGCACGATTTTAATCGATTCATAAAACGAGCTAAATATTAATAATGAAATAAAAACTTTTTCATAAAATATTTTAAGTGTCCAAGTTGGTGTGAAAGGATCTGTCAGTGATGAACTTGAGTCAAACTTAACCTAATACTTACTTCGCCGTCTTCGATGTCATTTTGGATTTCCAAGATAGGTTCCTCTTCCATAGTGGACATCATTATAACATTCCGAGGTAGTCTAGTTAAATATATTTAGTCTAAAAACACCTCGGCAATAATTCTCGAATCGCAAATTTCAATCAAACTGGCCCAGATAAAGTCATAGAACTTTTTTTTCTTTTCCCCTTCCCCCTTCTTTGGAGTTACATGTTGACCAACCTGAACAATATTAATTTTTACATAGACAAGATAGAAATCGGTATTTTGTAGTGTTGTTACATAAAATCGACATTCATTTGAATTATTCCTTGAATATCCATCGTAATGAGCTCCATATAAATTATTGCTGATCTCGACAAGTATTTGATATTATTACCATAATAAATTATTACTAATTTAATATGGCACTGAAGAGTAATACTGAACACAAAAAATTAAAGTGATTTTTCTCAAGCCTGGGTGTTTGTGACGTAGTTCCCCTCTGTAATTGGGCCTCCTGGCCTGTTGAGGTGATTAATTAAATAAAATATTAAAAATGAAATAAATATCTAGCTTTCGTGTAATAAATTAAAAAGATACACTGCACATAGTGTACCAATGCGTGTCCTATGAACCATAAGGGAAATGATGAAAATAAATTTTAACTTTATCCCTTTCAAAATATATTAAATAACTCAATTATCACTAAACCCATAAAATAAATCGTAGATAAAATAAGGTATAGTTCGCGTCATGTAAAAAGACGCTGGCGGTCAAGTTGCGCACTAGCCAATTAAGCGATTATCGGCCTTATTTGCGACGACGCGGGGTGGGCGGGTCACTTGCGCTGACCAACCCCCTCCACTTACCTCCAGCGTCTTTTTACTTGGCGCGACCTATATAATAAAACACCTGCATCACACCTGTTCTCTATGGCTGCGATTCATGTCACCTAACTAGGACCCAAAATAGCTTTTGTTTTTGAGAATAGATGTCTCAGAAGAGTAATAGGTGTGCGTAGCTTGACTTTGAAAGAAACACAGAGGTAAGGCAACAGACACAGTAACCATTGGTATCGACCGTCATCCGGCGAAGGCATTTCGGCTGACCATATACCACATATACTTCGTGAATGCCTCCCCAGAGCCTTATCCATGGTTGCCTATTTTACAAGGCATCAGGTTCTCGGTGTCCTGGACATCTACTGTTGACAATCCGCCGGCAGTTTGCATCAGACGTGGACCTGATTTGGGAGGTTGCACGGAACTATCGTTTGGCTTGGAGGCAGGTTGTGAAATCTGCTACATATAGGGAGCGGATATGGAATGATGACGAATGGGAAAAATATATCAAAAATAAGTCACGGTGCAAGGGCAGTTTTAAGGCCTAGCATACACTTTTTCTAAATATATTTTCATAAATATTCTATTTCTAGTATCAATAGTTCTTATTAAAAATATAAAAAATATAAATGGAAATAACAAAAATGTTTTTATGGAGTTTATTAGAATACTTCAGAAAATGTACAAAATCAAATCACAGATTATTATAAATTAAAATGTACTATTAAATTATGTACAAAGTCGTGGTTTTCATCCATAATGAAGAACTATGGTGAGTACAAACGGGATTGTAAGTAATCTCGTGCCCCTAAATCTTGAATAAGCCCTTATCTTATATTTTTTTTATTGGCTAATAAATTAAGATGAAAAATCACAAGACGATACGTGCTATTATTTTTTATATTGGTTAATAAATAAGCGAGATATGGGGAGTTGAACTTTGAAATTTTAAATTCCCGCTGAAAAGGAACAGCGAGCCTATGATGCGCCACCATGCGAATGGGTGTGAATGGTTGCAACTTCATACCTATGTCAGCCGTTGCTATTTTTCCGAGTCCCTATGGATTACTTGTTTCACGCTTGTTTACTTCGAGTGTCATTCGTTTAAAGCAGGATTTGAAGGTATTATTGACATAATACTATATAAAACATGCAATATATATGAAATAATAACAATTTTCTTACGTCAAAGCTTTGACACCGCGTAATTCGGCAATTACAAAGCTTATATTTGTTGCAAAGTAATTAAGACATCATAAATATGTCAACATGCAGTAAATTGTCATATCGGCAATATACATATCCACTGTCCACCGAATTTTAACTAATTATATGATGAAAAATACGCCAGATAGTGTATCTTAAGATATTAAAACTCATAACACATTTCAGACACATTAATTTGACGTTCTGTTTTCAAGTCTTGATATTATTACGTTTTTTACATTGTGAGAAACTTACAGATTCACCGCTTACATACGCGTCATATAATTGCCAACACAATAAAACGTCTTTTTTGGGTAAGTTAATTTTATAAATAAAAATTATGAATGAAAATATTAATTATTAATGTTTTTAAACTGATAAAAATTATTATTTGAAAAAATACTTTTAAATGTTTAATATATATCAAAATATCATATTCCTTCTCAAAGATAACACCCTATTAATTTTTTTTTATTATCTCACAGCTTTCTAAAAAAAATGAAGGGAAGCAATTTTTTATGACTACTAATTCAAAATTGACAAAAAGTTTTTGTTCCAATAATTAAAATATTCCATTACAAGTTTTGCCAAATGTTTTATTTTGTCTAATGATAAATATTTGGTTTTAAGGAAAATAAATAATTTGGTTGAAAACAGGCCGCGAAACCTATATGCTAATAAGGTACATGTTATATTAGCTTATAAAATAACAATAGTACTTTTTTTTAACTACATTTAAAAAAATTCTAAAAAGAACATCAGATACATGCGAAAAAACGGAAAAATTATTTACCTACATTTATCCAAATAACATCTTAAAGAAGGGATTTTATTTCAAATATTTTTTACGCTTTTGTAAGATTTTACAATTAAAAAAAAAGCAATAAAATATAAAAGCCATTATTAAAATTTATCTTGGACTCTTATTTCTGTAGACTCACACTCGTATTCTGAGTCAATGCTCAAGATTTTAGCTGAGTGGAGGGCAATGCATTTTCATTTCATTTATTTCAACGTAAATACAAAAGTATATTTATTGAACGTCAATGAGTAAGTCTGCCTCCCTCAACTCAACCGTTGTATTTCAGAGTCGGTCCTTTGACTCGACTCGGCTCAGCTCAATTGAGGTAAGGATTTCGACATCTACGGCGTAGCGTAAGTTATTTCATAGAAATATCACCAAAAACAAAATGTCTTTGGTCACTTTTGTCTATGTTAGCCATTATAGTTCGGCCGTTCAGAGAATGCGTTCCTGACACCTATCAGTTAGTCACGACTAGTGATGGGCACAACATAACACTGAGTTCGTTACCGTTCCTAAAAATGCTACTTTCTCGCGAGCGTTTGGTCGTACTTTTATGTTTATATTTAATAAAAGTTATCTTATAGTCCATTATTTTCAAATTCTTAAAAAGAAAAACAAAATGTATTATTTTATAAAGTATAACTGTATAAGAACAGATTACGATACTTTTATTGCCTGTTATTGTTAGCGCAGCACTACAAATATAAAGCGCTGACATAACCTTGTAATATCGTTAATCTTGTAATATCGTAAAATATTGTTTACCAAGTTATTTGACACTCAGTTTGGCACAAAATTATAACATTCATTGATTATTGATATAATAATGTTCTTTTAATGCTCATCAATTGTTAAAACGGTAAACAACCAACAAAAATATTTTTGTCATTACTGCAACGCCATTACAAAGTTACGTCGTCAGTTCAATCGCTATGTGTCAGGAACGCATTCTCTCAACGGCCATACTATAACAACAAAAAAGAAGAAAAATAACAAACTGTCAAAAAAAACGTGTGATCTCTTGTCAAACCGACTCAAGCCAAACACGTGCGAGCACAGGCCATGCCCAGAAAATATTCCTTTCGAAATAAATTATATAAATTACAGTTTCTAAATAATAAGTGTATAATAATGTTCATAAACGTGGTTTTTTTCTAACCAATATCTCTTTTTTAAAGATAAATCACTATAAAATTCAACAGAGTTCTCCATATCCCCTTAAATAACGTTTTATTGTTGCCCGGGCTCGTGCTATATGCACAAATTCTATAAAAATTAATAAAATCATCAATGGAATCCATTTTATCAATAAGGTTTAAAAGGCGCTCGGGTGCGTTATGTCTCGTAAGGTAGCTATGCGCAGCGACTCGAAATCTGACAGTTCAATCATATGATTTTTGCTTCTGCGCTTGCGCAAAAACATAACAGTTGACTCTGAATTAAAATTTTCGAGGTGGCTACCTCAATACTCAGTGCTCAAGATTGTGACGTCATACTCGTAAAGGAATGGCTCTGCAATCGAAATCTATAACACTCACTTTGAGGATCCATTCAGAATACGGGTGTCAGGGTAAAAGTTCTTAAGATTTCTTGAGAATGAGTAAGTTATTGATGTCATCCTGTGCTAAAAATGTTGCTCTATTTTTAAAGTATTAAAAAACCTAAGATAAAAAGTTATTGGTGATAAAAATAATTACCTACATAACTTCAAATAATTTATTATACACTTCACACTTCTTTATTATACTTAACTATTAAGCATAGTCATAATGTATTCAACTAAAATGAACATATTAAAAGCGAATACGTTTAAAAATTTAAAAAATGCTAAAAACTTCAATTGCCATTATCTCATTTCCTACCAAACTGACTTAAGAAATTTTACCGGAGTTCACAGATTTAATGACAGAAGTAATTATAAATAAATAATACCTTAGATTAAAAATTAGATCATAAATCTTATTTTTAAAAAAGTTTCCAATTCGAAATTTGCTAGATTTAATCAAACGAAAGTAGCTGCAAGATTTTTAAAATTCATGCAGGTATATCGAACAAATTCAGGATTATGTAAAAAAATAAACACATACCATTTACACATAGTGTTTTGTCTATTAGATACATATTTTCATTCTTAACAGATATAACTTATCTATACAACTTAAGATTACTACTATGCGCTACCGTTAATAAAAAGGAAACACGACACAATCTTAAAATTTCTTGGAAATAACTATGTATAACAAATTGTTTATAAATAAAATGTATTATGCACATATTATATGTATGTACATCTGATTGGAGAAGTGAGAACCATTTTACTAGAGATCGTAACACTAACACTGAACAAATGTATATTGTATTACACCACACTGATCCGTGTCAGCTTAGCAATCAGTTAACAGGTCTTTCCTAGCAGTGGAATCATTTTCCAATACCTGTCGGGAGTTTGGTTCGGGCTCCGGTTGGGGATCAGGCTGGTAAGGCACCACTACTGCCTGGGGAATGTTCTTTACTTCTGCGCTAGTTTTAGCTTCTTGAGAGTCTTCGGAATTACTTTTGCTCGTTTCTGCAGGGAACAAGTTTGCCGATTTTTCCAAAGAGGTGACGCTATCTTTAAGGAAATCCAGAGAGTCATCATCGTCGAATCCTTCTGGAGACGAAGCTTCCACAGAGGCATTGCTAGATGGTAGTTGGTAGGGTGATGGAGGGTCGAGTTCCTTAGATAACAGGGGTACCATGATCTGTACGGAATGAACGTCGGAGCTGATCTGCCTGAGCGCCTCCGTGGTCTCATCAGGGTCGTCCAGGTCCAGGGTGGGGTCCAGGGCCTCCACCTCCATGGGGGGCTCGGAATCCGGCCCGGGGCTGGCGGGGAGATTAACGGGAGAAGGGCTATCCAGAGATATAATAGACGACACGGCCAAGTCTAAGCTCCGGTTTCTTTGCAAACTGTTGAACGTCATATCATTCGACGATTCTATAAAAAAAGAGATCTACATTGTATCAACCGGCATAGTTGTATATCAAATTAAAATTATAAAATAGAAAATATAAAATACCTTTTTATAAATATTTTATAAGAGGATCATGCGGGAAAATAGTAAGTAGTTTATTTAGTGCAATATTTGATAATTAGTGTGATTATAAAATTGCGTGGCAAGAGGTACTGATCTGCCTGAGACTGATCTGAGATTTCGCTTTGGTGTGACGCAGTCAACAACTGTCTGTTGATTTTTTAAAAATCCCTTAAGGGAAACGTTCTCGGTGTTGGCACACCTGCCGCAAGAGGTCTAACTAAAAGAAGATTTTTCATGGCATTAAAATTTATTTCATAAAATATTATCAACTTCAATAAATTAAGACAAAAACATGAACACATGGATAAATATAATTTAATTATAACAATAAGGAGTCTTGGGTTATTTTTTCTTCATAAGATTATTGTGAGCTACAGCTACAGGAAGGATGGTACAGTGGTCAACTCTATTACCTGAGAACATAAACTTGTTAATAGACCTGAGAATCAATCAGTTAAACATCGGTCACTAATCTCAACATCACCAATAATTAATGATGTAAAACTAAGCGGTATCAATCAGTCAAACAAACCAAAAAAATATATTATTGTAATGGAATAAACCACATATTAGAGACACAAACATTAGATTTATATGGTACCAATAGCAGTTGTATGTACAGTAGAAATAAATCAAAAGAGAAAGGCAACCAAAAATATATTATTCAATTAGTTTAACAATATAAAAAATAATATTATATGTATAATGTAATAAAAATATGGTATTAGAGAAAACAATGTTTTTAGGTTTTCAAGTGAAATTACCTTTTTTCACCAATTAAATATATTTGTATCCTTGTGTTTGTTAAATAAAAATGTAGCATTAAAACATTAACGATCAACCAAGTTAACTTTTTGTGAATTATATTTTCATTTTAGGAGACAATTTTTTTTTTTCTTATTATAGAAAAATATTATAGATCCATGAAAAGATTCTAGATGTTTTTGGGTTATACAAGTAAAATTACCTTTTAGCAACAATCGTTGCTGGAGCATTTGCTCCTTGAGTTTTATCTAGAATCTAGATCCATTATTGTTATATACATTAAAAAATGGCAGTTGACTAGCAACAATCGTTGCTGGAGCATCGTTAACTTTGAGTTACGTTATGAATTAATTTTCATTTTTATATACATAGTAAATTTTTTTTCTTATTACTAGCAACAATCGTTCTAGATCCAGATTCTAGATTACTAGAATCCATTATTTATATACATAGTAAAATGGCAGTTGACTAGCAACAATCGTTGCTGGAGCATCGTGGCTGAACTTGAGTTACGTTATCTAGAATCTAGATCCATTATTTATATACATAGTAAAATGGCAGTTGACTAGCAACAATCGTTGCTGGAGGCGTGGCTGTTGACTAGTTTAACAATCATATCATATATAATAAGGCATTAAAAATATAAATTTTTTTTTCATAATTTAACAAGTGAAAGTTTATTGATCAATGAATGATTTCACACTGTGACAGGCATCTTCAGACTGAATGGACATAACTAAATCCCGGTCAGAGCCCATTAAACCTAAATATACATAAGTGGAAGGAAACCACATAGTTTTATTGAATTATTTAAGTTATTTTTACCCAATTGAGCCCATTCGTGAAATAACAGCATTATCGTGTTAATACTGTTTTTTCATCAACCTGTTTAAATATTTTTATACAACTACAAATAGCACTACACATAGCACTACACATTTTACTATGGTGGGTTTGACTATTTACAATGGATGTAAGAAATGTTTCAACAGTCATTATCTCAGAACAGATTTTTTGACAAAACGCTGTTATTAACATAAGGGCTCATGAGCAAGTAAAGTTCTAATAAACACAATTTGGTGGTGGAAATACTCAAGGGTACCCGTCACAATAGATCTAAACAGTCTGCAGTAAAGTCGGGAGCTTTAAGCCCTGACCTCCGCCATAGATATGACAGTGTTTAAAAGACGGCGCATCTCCACGCACCTGTGCCGGGCTGGTCCTCCGGGGGGGGGGGGGCCTTCCTGCGCAGGGGCAGGTCGTCCTCGCTGTCGCTCGTGAGGTCCACGGTGGCCGGCGGGGGGCGCGGCGACGGCTGGTCGGGCTGCCCCTCTCGGCTGCCGCAGCCCCGCTTCATGCTCGGCAGCCCGGTGCTGGACTCGCTGCCGTCGCTCAGCGGGATCACATCTGAACATTCAATAAACATCAAAATGATAATATGTCTGGTATGGGTTTTGGGGAAACCTGTGTTTGATGACCGACCTACCTGCAGTCAAAATTAAAATTAGAAAAAATTAGATTTTTCGCTACTTTTCGCCCGAATTATAAATTAATTAAAAGGACAATAGGGAATCATCCTTTTTGATTGCCATCCTTTGTCTTTCCTCAGGTTACGTCGATATATTTTTATCTCAGACATAAATTGTACTACTTTTGATCGTATTAGTTTTGTAATTTCTAAACTGCTACAGTAAAGTGTATATTAAAAAAAAAAAAGTTTGTGTAACTTGAATAAATAAATAAAATTAAAAACTTTGTTTTTTCCATCACTACTCAACTACCCACCCCCCAAATATCCCTACCACTACTCCCTCATCCATAGCCACACCCACTTATTAGATACTTATTCTGTATAATTTTTACTGTTAAGTTTTTAGTTGATAAGTAGCCCTGAGGATGACCAGCGCTTCGATTCTGTAAGTGTTTTTTAAACTAATACGATTTTGTATGAAAGAACTAAAACCTTAGAGTTTCGCACCGCAGTAGGTTGAAACTAGTTGGCTTTAAAAAAGTGAATCAAAAAACAAAGTTTTTAATTTTATTTATTTTTTCAAGTCAAATTCACAAAGTTTGTGCTTCGAACATCAAAGAAAAGTTTGTGTATTTATTTTTAAAATAGCAAAACTATTTATTGATTGCCTTGATTGAAGTGTTTTTTTAGTAGGTAATAATAATACAAATAGTAGAGATGATGATTATAGCCATTGAACTATTTTATTTTATTTTTATTTTTATTTTATTAAAATAAACGGCTCTCAGTCAGTGCTTATTTACAGCAAATATATGATCATAATATTTATTTAGCAAATTTACGAAATTATTTAATTAAATATACATAAAAAAAAGTTAAAATAATCCAGCATCAAATAAACATTGCATTAAAACATTAAAGTTTAGAACCCAAATTGTATGTAACTATTATCTCAATAGTAGTTTTAATGCTCATAACTTTTCACGTGATAGTACAGAATGCACAAGGCAGTGGAAAGGTTCATCACCCTTGAAAAAGTGGTAGCAAGAAGACTTATAATTTATTATTTGAAGATGGTCCATGCAACGGCGGTCAAAACATCAAAAATATATTTTCCAAAAACGCAGGTTTATCCAAAACCAAATCACGTATTCCAAACAGTGATCGTAAAAATTGACAAACATAATTTAATTCAAAATGATGAGATTAAACTTAAATTGTTATTATACTGACTAAAGTTCGTAATTACCCATATCATCCTGGATGACTTCAATATCATTAAACACTTTTTCTGGAATGATGTCCGTTTTGGTATGAGCGCTCCATGACCCATCCTTGTGGAGCTGAATTTCTGTGCAGTCACTGGCGAGGCGGGGAGAGTTTTTAGGACCTCTTGGAAATATCTGAAAATACACCGTAATTAATTATACTACACATTGGATAATCTTAATCCTTAGGAAATGGGATCTTAAACATTGAGATTATGTGACGCTATGATACCAAACATAATATAACTGCATAACTTTTTCAATATCTTTGAAAAAATTAAAATTGTAAAAATTTTCAGTATAAGGTTTAATTTGTTACGAGAACTGAGAAAGCATTACATTAAATATTTTTGGGTTGGTAATTAGGCTAAGTACCAAAGATTTCAAATGCTTAGTACTTTTCCACCATTACTGGTACCTACTAATAATATTAAGAATGAGACATTCTAAATAGATTTCATAGCAAAATTTTATAAATTGATGATCACAAGGTTTCTAGCAGATTTAAGATTTTTGCAGATTTGCTACATAATATGTCAAATTCAAATCTGATAAAAGTTTTTGTATATTTTTTTGTTAATTAATTTTGTTAATTACAATGCCTTTCAATAGGGAGGAATGGTGACAATTAGAACAATCTATTCCTGGGCAAAGTTCTACATGTAGATGCAAGTGTCAATTTTCTATCGATTTTCATTAATACAAAGTCAATTTGACCTGTATCTAAATGTAGATATGTTGGTGATTTCAACCCTGACTAGCAATCAGAGGAACACTCAGAATTGAGCGTACAAGGAAAATATTAGACTCGAAAGAAAGTGCTAAAATTTTAGCAAAGCCATATTTACCCGTCGACCACCAGACTGTCGTACAGCGCGGGCTTGTCGCACACGGGGCACACCCACGTGGGCTTCCTCTCGTTCATCTGCAGGAAGAGGGAGGCGTCGAAGCACTGCAGGTGGCCGCACGTGGCCGGCCGACACGGGCACACCATCCTCATCTTGCCCAGCGGGCACACCAGCGACACCCTCAGGGAGGTGGTGGCGATCTCGCAGTCCAAGTCTTCTCGCAATTTCTCTTTGACTAGAAACATTAAATTAATTCAAAAATCGTTTGGACAGACACTATGGAACACAGTGGAAAAACCGCTGTGAGCCGCCTGCCTATAATACAATAACACTCATTAATTAAATTTTAGTTTTACTATTGATTCATGAAAAAAACCTACATGCTAATATTTATATTTTGTTAGTGAGGTTTATGTGCTCCTCAAGTTCATAATCCACTGAAATTTTTCACAAAACTGACGCTATATAAGTTAGCCAATCATTACCACCAAAACATGACTTACACATCCTAACGACGATCAAGTTTTAGTATTGAACGTTTCTCTACACTTACTGAGTGAGCGTGTGAAGTCTGGATTTTTGGTGCCCTTGTTCTTGAGGCGGTTAAGCAGCAGAGTGGGCGTGAGGCGCCGCACGAGCGAGACGCACACAGCGTAGCGGCAGATGAAGTCCGTGCCCCAGAACACCATTATCGTGTGGCTACAGTGGGGCTTAGCTTCAATAGGGCGGTTATGTTCACGGGACCAGGAGGACGTTTCGGTTCCACGCCGCACTTGTTTGTGGGAATTGGCATCTGAAAACATTTGAACAATTGCAAATTTGCTTTTCAAAAGCTATAATTTTTAAGTTATTCTGAGATTATTAATATCTTTTCCAGTTATCATACATATTCTTATATTATATTGTCAACGATACTGCAATACTATGTAATCCATTTCATTTTAAAATCCAAAAACACATTCTATAGACTAAGAAGTTTTAGTTTTGAATTCTCCGGATAATTAAGATATATTTGGTTACTTAAATCGCAATTAGGTGTGTAAATAGTTTTTAGGTATTTCTGCAAAGAAAAATAAAATAAATGAATAGTTACGCGGTATTACACTATCGACTATATGTATTAGTTTCGCTTAAGTAGAAATCAGTGAAAATAAAGAGGAAACTTAGCTACCTCATTCCAAATATCAATTTAGTAGTTACAGTTTTCATACCTTTCATACTAAAATGACCAATCTGTATTCACAGCATACAGTCTTTTTTATTACAATATGTGAAGGTTATGATTTTTAGTAATAGTTTACACACTGTGACAGGATCTGAATAGAAAGTAATTTGAGTGTAAATTACCGGCAAAGGGCAGAGTTTATTATTGATCTTAACAGAACAGTTCGGAGGGAAGCAGTCATCTTGTTCGCAGGAAGTTTCAACCATACAAAACCGCAACTGTACTTGTACCTGAAACATACATTTTAGGATTAGAAAACACGTCAACTTACAGTATCAACTTACTGTAACTATGAGAACCAACTGCCAACATAACTTTAGATATATAATGATAGGTGATCAACAAACTAGGTGATACCATCGATATCTTTCACACCAATGAAATGCAGATTAAACATAACCTTACCAAATATTTCCTTAAATAAATATTTTCATACTCTGTACCATAAGATAACAATCAATATTAACGACATTACTGTGTATCACCGAAAAAGTGATCCCTGTTCGATTGACTGTCCATAGATTTTTTTTTGTTTTTTTTTTTTAATAGTTTTTATTATAATTTTACTATAGTTATTATTATAATTTTATTTTATTGTTTTTTCTTTTGCTTTATCTTAAAATCATATTATGTATGCCTGTATTATTATGTATGTATGTACATATGTCGCTTTGGTACTGATACTTACATTTGTTTTGTAAAAGCCCCATGGGCGTGAATGAATAAATAAATAAACATAGCAATGGTTCTACAATAATACAAGGTTCAAAATAATACACATTTTTGGATGAAAGATAATTGCCAGGTTAATTAAAAATTGTTAAGATATATACCACAAAACTACTTTAATAACTTGAGTGTATTGAATGCATTCTTAAACAGATTAGCTGCGCTATTCTAGATATTAATTGAGTGATTATCGTGAAGTTACCATTTGAAATGTAATTGAGTCTCTTGTAATTTTTTTTAAATATTTGATGATAAAATTTTGCTTGTAATATATGTTTAGAAGTTAAGTAATACATCTGTACTGCTGTACACCATTGTATTAAATAATGTGTACCCTATTATCTCTTACTTTTATTTATTTGACTTTTTGTACAAATAGTTGTGTACATTGGCGGGTTTATTGCCCAAATTGGCAATTTCTTCCAACCAACCAATATAAGAACGTAGTGCGGGTATTTATCGTAAGCGCAATAACAGATCTTCAATTTTTTTTACCTTTTAACATTCTCTTCATCCTCCCCATTAGTACACACACACACACACACTATCACACTCAATGTCTACCTAGGATAGACGGGAGGTAAAACAGGAAATAAAATTTAAGGAAGAGATAGGAAATGTTTTTTCAGCCGTTTTTTAAAAGATGTGACTGATTCGGCTTCCTTAATAGCAATTGGGAGTTGATTCCATAGTCGAGCCGCATGCACTGTAAAAGACTTGGAGTAGAAGGAGGAACTATGGGCAGGTATCAGGAGTGTATTTTGATCACGCGATCGAAGAGGTAATCCATGAATAGACAAATGATCAAACTTTTCACGAAGGTAAAGTGGGGCTTTAGGATTGTTCAGTACAGTGTACAAGAGTGTAATAATATGAAACTTTCTCTCCGCTGCCTAATTTTGAGCCATTTAAGCTGCCCTCGATATTCAGAAATATGGTCATATTTACGGAGCCCAAAAATGTACCTAATGCAGGTATTTTGTAGACGTTCCAACTTATCTAGAAGCTCGCAGTTCAAATCAATAAGGGAAACGTCAGCGTAATCTAAAATAGGGAGTAATAGTGTTTGTACTATGGAACGTTTCGTAGTACGGGGGTAAGAATTTTTGTAGTCTGTTTAGTGAGTGGAGACTGTAAAAGATTTTGCGACTTAATTCATTTATATATGATTTCTCCAGCTTAGATGTTCAAATTATTTTGAATCTTGTATTAATCCAATTCCGATGTTCTATGGTCACTTATTCAACAAATAAGCAACGGTTTAATCATTTCCTCCCAAATGCTAATTTTCGGATTTGAAAACGCTCCAAAATGCGAAATTTGAAAATCAATATGCAAAAAAAATATTTGAAAATGCTCCTAAAATCCATCTCTAGGTTTTGAAAGTAGTGAATAATGGGACTTGCAGAATTGATTTCTGGGGAGTTCATGATGGTCTGTGCCTGCTGCGGGGTGAGGTGGAAGTAGAAAGTGTTCTCCTGCATGCGCGTGTTGAACATGGGCACCAGCGTGCTGGGCCGCATGATCTCCGCCGACTCCTGTAGAAGGGCAGGCGGCGGAAGCGGACATCGGGGTGCACGGGGTAGCCCCCGCCCGCCTTGAGCGCCTCCAGCATGTAGTGCGGGGGCCGCGGGGGCCGCGGGTGGCGCGGGGCCCGCGACTCGCTCTGGTACCAGTGCGTTATCGGCCGGAACTGGCTGCTCTTAGCCTGAACATATCAAAATATGTACTCCATTATTTATATTCTAATAGGACGAAACTCGTTTGTTAGTGAAATGATCCCAATTTATACAATTAACTTAATGTTTATTTTTAACATGACAAAAATAATCAATATAGAAAACGAAATACTCAAAACTAAGACGAGAATAATAAAAAAATAAGTGATGATAACCTAAATTAATACAAAAATAAAATTAAATAAAAAGAAATCTCTGCAATCTTATGATTTAAGTCTTCTAGTGCCTTGGAGTTTTTTATCAATAGCGCGCCGAAAATGATACTGAGCCAACGAATAAACCCATAGTGAAAAAAGTCAGAATGGGGGTGTAAATAAAATTTTTAAAAAATTAAAATGAAAGTACAGCTGTCAAAAAAAGTTGTAAGAGTAAAAAAATGCTTAAAAAATATTCCTTTATTTTATGAACATTTTAGTCTGAAAATGACAGTTTGACAAAACACTACGTTTTTATAGTATCCTAGCAACACTTGCATAGGAACATAGAATTGTTAACGTCTTCAAAAATTTGTATGGGCAGAGTTCTAACGCGTTTTCTCTTTGTTCTATATTCTTTAGAATTGACTTAAGCCAATGAAAATATAAATAATGAAGAAGCTCTTTCCGAGCTCGAGTCCAGCAAGATAAAAAATAATTGCTGGTGGATAATAATATATAAGTATAATAAGGATTACCTGGTGATGCTGGGGGGTAGGGGCTGGGCATGCGGCGGGGTACCCTTGGTTGAGGTTGGAGCTGCTGGTGTAGTTGATGGAAGGATACGGGGGCGATTAGGGGCCACCTGAGGCCACTGCCAACGTTCGGGGGGCTGGGGTCACTTTCTATCGCAGCTCTGATTTTAACAAAAAAAGTAATAAAAAAAAGTATACAAATTGATATAAAATAGAAGCACGACACTTTGTAATCATCCTGTTACTTTAACTTTTATTTAATTAATGTATAAGTCAGTACAATTTAAACTTTAAATTTTGAATTTTAGTATATATAAAATAATTTTTAATTAGTTATGGTAAAATATATTGGTGACAGGTTTTCTTTGCGTATTCAACGTTCTTATCCAGATGCTCAAGTCGGGACGGTCTTCTTCGGGACTGGGCTCGGTAATGGAGGCTATGCACTTGAAAGGCGAGATGTATGACGAGTCTCTCCCATGTCGGGGAATGGATAAGCTGCAACAGATATATATCGAACCCACTGTCATAAAAGCACAAGAGAGCGGCTGTTGGTGATGAATGTCCCCATAATAGGGAAATATTCGCATATACAAAAAACAATCAAAACAATTTATTATAGAAATAAAGCTCTTATATGATATGTTTCACATATTACTCCGGCTCCATAATAAAAACACCTTTTCATCGTTTAGTATCGTCCAGCGGAAGGATGTTAGGATTAAAATCGATACCGATGTTTATTTTGCCAGACTAGATGTGCAAATGTATTTTTGTTTACACATTGCACAATTAAAGAAATGGACCAGTGAAAAATAATTAATCGGAAAATTATTAGAAAAAAAAATTCAAGTAACTAAATTATGCAAAGAAAAAGGAAAAAGTATTCTGTGGCAACTACTAGCGGAAAACAGTATTTCATCGATATATTGAGGGAAAAATAAAATGTAAAACATATTACTTAATTTGTTAAAATTAATTTTGTACATAAAATAAACAAAAGGAGCTATAAAAAAATTCCAAATATAACAAAGTTTTCCTTTGGATTTAGCGACTTCGCTACATGGAAATTTACACTGTACTAACTAACAAATTAACTACCAATCACGCCATTTTCGTAGGGGTAGAAAAAAGTAGATAAGAAACCCACACCACTTGTATTACCACTGACAATTGTTAAAAATTATTCATTGTATATTTTAGTTATGGTAGTCACATAATTTGAAGAGTTTGTCGGATATACTCTTTAATTTTTTTTATGCAATCAAAAATGCATTATGCAAGGTTTTTATCTTGTTCATCTTTGTTTTGTTTAACAATTTTTGTTGTGGTATGGAGAATTCAAATAAAATGTGTGCTTCATTATCATAGGACAATACGCTTTGTAAAACGTCATACAAAAGACCATGTACCGACTGCACAGCTTGTTAGAGAAGAGGAAATCAAAAATGGATTTTTTCAATTAATTTGGAATTTAAACCTGGTTCGTCGGATACGTGTGTAAAAAATTACCAAGGAGGTAATAAAAAAACGTTTATTATTTTTTTTCTTTTCTCTGCGCGTTCAGAAAAACTCGCCGGCTTTTGAGTGCCTTTCGGCATTGAAATAATAGAGTACTCCCGCGTGGCAGTCAGTTACTCCACGCGTAGGTACGCATTCGACGTATAAAATAGGGGTGTGTGAAAAATACTGTATAGACCTAGTACCCATAAGTAATTTTAAGTTATAAAAGGACAATTTTATTTTTTGTGTTTATAAGGTTTATTCCATCTTATTTTGATGTCTTATTCTATTGCTAACTTGCTTAAGAAAAAAAATTAGATTATTGTAGTTTTTAAGTTATTTAGAAAATAGTTGAAATTTGGATATCATTAATATGTGTTCATTTGCCCTTAAAATAGAGTGAATTTCGTTAAATTATCATAAACAGTGGCCTTTGTTTGTAGTTCTCATTGTTCAACTAAACGAAAATAAAATACAAAGTTAAAAATAAAAAATACTGTGGTTCAAAAAGGAGCGTATGAAAAAAAT
This sequence comes from Micrasema minimum, assembly GCA_022494985.1. NCBI lineage: Eukaryota > Metazoa > Arthropoda > Insecta > Trichoptera > Brachycentridae > Micrasema > Micrasema minimum. The sequence continues at coordinate 100,771 of JAGVSP010000369.1, forward strand.
CGTCTGGTAATTTTTATCGTAGTGACCGTTTTGTTTAGTATATGCCTAGAGACGAAAGCAGGGGTAAAAAAACAAAACCAAGGAAATTTTTCATCAGAGGTATAAATGAATGAAAAGTAAGATTGTCTCTTTTGATGCCAGGCTTTCTCGGGTTGGCATTATTCCAAAGTGAAGTTTATTTATTTTATTCTTGGTTTAACTTGTAAATTTTTGGATCGCTGTAAATACATTGGAAATTATAAAAACTGTGCGTATATTACTATATTAGATATGGTTGAAAAGCATTTCAGACAATATTCTAAGAAGAAAAATAAAACGGGTTCCTTTGTAGTGAGGCTACACTGTGCAACGACAAAATATGAAACTTAGCGAGGGTTACGGCAGACTAAATCCAGTTTATGCTAAGATAAAGTTTAAATTAGCGGCTCTAGGACAGATTTATTTATTTTTTATTTTATTTATTATTTAAAACGCCTATACGGCTTTTCTAAAAAAAGAGAAAATACAAAAATATTAGCAATAATACATAAAAATGAAAATATATATTTAATACCTAAAAAGCCATAAAAAAACAACAAAACAATGCTAAAGTATATTACAAAATTGACATGACTGATCCAATGCTGGAGTTTTTGAAAAGCATAAACACCCTCTCAGCACACAAGTTAGCCATTTACCATTGAATCCAATATTTATGGCGTAAATATTACGCGTTTAAATTCTATTTCCCGGGTATATCGATCAAAACAAAACGGGCAACTTCTTGTGGTGCGACCGGTATGTTAAATTGACTCTTCAAAAACATTGGAAGTCAGTTTTATTATTTATTCATATTTAATAGAAGAACAACATCATTTTGTAATCTAGGTTTGGGGCTTAGAGAATGTTAATTTTAAATTTGAAAATTAGGGCATTATAACTTATACTTATAGTTTGCTTTGTACTGGAATTTAGGTGGGTTTCGTCAGGCCTAATATTGGATGGTTATGTTTTCTTGGTCGGTAACCACAAGTTTTATAATTGGTCAATGCGGTCAATTGTCGCTACTTATTAATAAAAGTGTTCTTTCTCAATGTTTTTCTTTAATATTATAATTATGTATCAGTTTTGAGTTCAATATGACTACAACTTTATATGATTTTTTTAAAAAATAAGAATAAAAATATCGGAAACAATGGTCCCATCAACTCAGTGGGTGGGACGAATTGCTTTTTTGTTCCACAGGATAAATTTACACGGATAAAACGATAATTATATTTATAAAAATTCTTTTTATGCAGCTGCATATACATTTTTTGTAATTATAATTACAAAATAGGGGAATATAATAATAATGATTCCCTAAAAGAGAAAGTAAACTGTCCATGCGGCATGCTGATGCTAGAATTATCCTGAACGTGCAAAAAATATTCAGGAGTCACATAAAACTACTATAAAGCACTCGTATAATACGCGAAAACCGAATATTTAAATTAACAGCACCGCACTCGAAATAATAACTTGAATGGATATCACTGTCAAAATATAAAACTGATGTAAAAATTCAAATACTTCGAAATAAAAAATACACTTAAACTTCGCGCCTTCATGTTCTCATAAATATTTGGTACAACTTTGAAGTTTCACGTTAATAAATTGCTGCATTTTTACTTCGGCACGTAGTAGGAATATGTTGTCATAAACAAACTAAATTATTTAAATACTAAATTTGGTAGCTTCTAAATATACAAATAACGGCACACACATATCAGCCATTGCAGTCTCCGGTTGTAAAACAATGAATGCTAGGAGAAAAAAACAATATATTCATTTCCTTGAAAAAAACAGAGTTGATAAGATTTTCTAACAGTTTTCCATACACAAAAATTTGTAAAACAACACAAAAAAGTATCCTGAATCTGCAGTTATAATTTATTTACAAATTATATGAAAAATGTCTACTTAGTTGGAAATTCTTACCTAACTGAATTTTTTTTTATTAATTTAATATTGGCAATTTTGGATAAGAGGAAAGTGATGTCACAAAGTGAGGTAAAAAAAAAAATCGATGTCTGGCATTATTTTAATGATGTAAAAATTATTTATCTTAACATCAAACCGGTAGGAGGCAATTAAAGAGTCGGACAACAAACCAGGAATGACGAAAATACTTTTATTTTTTGTGTTTCACGGGATCGAACCTGGAACCTCCGTATACATAGAGTCAGCGTTATTAGCCATTAATCTGGGAGGCGCCAAATTTATTTAACAGTTTTTAAAAATTTTACAAAAAAATTCAAAAATGTATGCTGCTGACCACGTTATATTTCTTATCTTTTGAAGTTCGTAAAGCCAAACTTTAAAAAAACAAGAAAGTTAATAAAAAAACATGTTTTATATTATATTTATTCAAAGTCTACTTATTTTTTATTTACTAGGTTTATATAAATTTGCTTATATCGTTATGCGTAATATAAGAATTCTGCCTCCAAGCAAAGCAATCGGGCACGCTACCTGCACAAAACTGCGAGGGTTGTCATGTGAGGTGTTCGGATGCCAACAGATTATGTAAAATAGGCACGCAAGTTTAGACTTTGGAAGGGAATGAAACCTAATATATCTATTATTGCCGTCCGTGAAAAGCTTTTTGGATGGATGAGGGACAACAGTGTGCTTTGTAAGCAGCTGAGTTGGTGTCACAAATACAAACCAGGCAGTCCGAATTAAATCTTACCAGAGTGAACACGGCATTTTATTATTTCGGTGGGACCTAAATCAATGTTGAAAAATTACAAAACATTTTAGACGTTTAGATAAAGGATGAAGCGTCTTATTCATTTTGTGTTCCTTACAAAGTCAATCAATCACCGTGATATTCTTCTGAATCCACTATTACGCAAAACTAAAAGTTAGGTCGATTATTGCAGGCATAGGGCGAAAAGGCGTGAGCGGTCGTTAAAGACGAATTTTGTTCATAACCAAGTACAACATAAATGTAATGCGTAAATTCGGTCTTTTCTGAAGGCTGCCTTTTTCTGTTCATGTACTTTAAAGATTCTATTCCAGAAGCTTTCAAAACATTTTTCGATCTTGCTTGACAACGCCATGGAGCTTTGGGCCATTTGGCCTTTTGAGATATAGATATTACACAAGACACGGGTTTTACCCATGTTGATTTCTTTAAAGCCCCATGAAATATGGAGTGAGTTTAAGGCTATCAACAATGGACATGGAAGACCCTCAATTATAAAGGAAGGCATCCTCAGCGATACTCCAGGGTGAGGTTTTGCGGAGGGGGAGTGGATATACCTCTGTCGGGGGATTGTTATTTCGTAAAACTAAATATTAAACATCTCCTGTTGGACCTGTACTTGTTGAATTGTAGAGTTAAAGATCCATCATACTACTAATAGGAAATCATTTCAAGTTATCTGCGATTTAGTTACTCCGAAAAGGTCGTGTAGGTATATTCTATAATTATTTAATATCTATATAAAAAAATATAGTAAACATAACATCATATTATTTAATCTAAATTGTATTCCCTGAATTGTTATTGACTAATAAAGAATGCTTTATGGATTGTTCGATGTGGATAAAAGGTAGATAGAAGCTAGTGCATATAATTATAAAATTTCACTCACTAGTTATTATCGTAAATGATAGTTGAATGCAAGGTATGCAAATTTTGATAAAATTCAGTTATGCATAAATATTATTTATAGTTATTGAAACTAGGTATAATGCTTTTCTTATAGAAATGACAAGGAAGTTTGTTAATAAAGTATAGCAGTGTGTTTTAAATTTAACTCAATTTACTTAATTATATTTTATGCAAGATGTTGGTAAATAAAATAAACATAAGTTTAATGCTTATGTTTTTGGGTACACTATTTGACATACGTTAAAGTTTTCAAAAACTAGTAACACGTTCGTAAAAACCTTCGATACACTTTTTAGTATTTATTTTTGAAAGAGCATAATGTTGAATACCATAAAGCATTAAAGGGATGAGGAACAAAGGTTAACAAATTATTGTAATTGAAAAATATAAACAGTAAAATCTTGAAGAATCATTTAATAATAAAAAAACATTTGTACATAATAAATGTTAATTCTCTATTTTAAATATTTTATACATCGGCTTTTCTTACACAGTTTTACATGAAATAAATATTTGCAGTTACAGTTGTTACATTTTTAGTCTAGCACTAGACCAGTCACATATAAAATATGTCTGTAATGTAGTTAGATTGATTATTTCACATGTGGGAAAATCTTTACAATAAAGAAGTAAATACAGAGTGGAAAAACATTATTGACAACTATCCCCGATTTCTAATTAATAATATAGCCAACAACCGCAATAAAAATTAATTAGAGGGTGACGGCTAAAGGGATAAACTGAGATTTTGTACTCTAAAGTCTTTTATAAACCGATTAGTTAAAAATACCCAAATTACTGAAGTGTTCATAAATGCAATTACCTTTAAATACTGACTGTCCTCAAAAAAAATGGGATATGGAAATGTGAGCCGAACGTAAGAGCTAAGTTCGAATTAGTTTATCTATTATTATCTTTTAATTATCATACGATTCCATAGCGTTAGCATGATACTAAAATAGTAACGATTATTGATTCTCTTTTAAATGAATCTACTGATAATGCTTAAAAAATATTTCTTACCTGACATAATACATTAATAATTAATATATTATTTTCATAAGATTGAAAATAATTCACATAGAAAATTACTATCTAAAAAAACTCTATCAAAAACATTTAAAGCATATTAACAATGAAAACGATTATTGGGTCACAAATAATATAAGAATTCATTAGAATAATTTAGGAAAATATTCGTACTAATTAAGTATGTACAAAATAAATTTATTTATAAAAAAACATCATAAAATATAATAAAATTCAAAAAAAAAAGACAAAAGGTTTATTCATCCAAAATGGCAAATATCAGTCCAAAACATAAAAAAGGAGATAACTTAATTTTTTTTTATATTGCAGGAACATCAAACAACTTACAGTTATTCTCAAAATAGACACAGAAATATCCTTACAACATGGATATTAAATATTTATTTTTAAATATTTAAAAAAGCATTATTGCATTCTTATGTATGTTTTCACATATTTCAATTTGTAATATAATTACAAACAAGCAAGGTGTTATTTGACTATAAACAAATGTAATTGTATATTTTAGAAGTATGTTATTCTCCGTGACTATCTTTGCCTATAGACCGATAACAATGTCAACGATACATAACGAGGCAAACATGTATCATTTTGATTTACAAAAACTTTTTCAATTTAATAAAAAACATGTATATTTTAATTTTCCAAACCGTAAAACAAAGAACTGCATCACGCTATAATAGTGAACATCCAGTACAGTTGTTTTCACATAAAAAAAAAAAAATTAATTTAAAACAAGGACTAAATCAAAGAAAAAAATTTAATTACATAATTTCCAAACACCGGATCCGAAATAAATTATTTTTTTCATGTGATATGCCAATAACTTTTGTATTAGAGAACTGCGCCATTATACTATTATCTTTACAGTTGGGCAGCAATGTATTAAATAGACAACTAAAATCTATCTAATTAATTACATAGCAAATTTATACTTAAAAGAAATTATTTACATTTCACTTATAATAAATGGATAAATATAAAATCTTATAATCTTTCACAATTTGTCGTTCTTATTTTGGAGAAAAAATCATATATATATGTTTTAATTTTATAGAACAAACTAGTAGACATCATACAATCCTGGGATTAGTAAATTGTGTTGTTTTTGTTATTTAGTATTATTTTGGTTGTGTTGATAACTGATAATGAGGCAGTCAATTATTTAAAAATTAAAATATGTTTAACGCTCTTGTAAATAGCAAAAATTTTCATCAAATGTGAGAAAAGCTATTGTTATTAACATAAACCAAAAAAAAGTTAATTTGGATCCTGGTATAAATCTTTTAATATATATAATTATATTTAGAATTCGATTTTAATTTTATAAATAAAACATAAGAAGTTTTATAACATCATAAAGTAGAATAATTTTATAAAATTATTGTAATACTTGGGAGTCGCCACCAAAATAGACCATCGGCGACATCTATGGGGAAAAAGTATTATTATTTTTGCCATTTTTATGGACATAGAAACGCGTTAATTGTTCGTGATAAAGGAGGGGGAAAAGTACTTGTCACTATTTATAAAAAAAACTTTCTATTCAAATGTGTTTATTTTTGCAATAATACAAAAGATTTGACCAAATAAAAAAAAGGATTTACAATATAGGATCGTTTGTGTGAGCTCTAATATTATATGTAATCTAATTCATTAAATAATCAATGATTTTGAGGGAAAAAAAATACAGTTTAACGAAAATGTAAAAAATATCAGAGGAAAAATATGCCACGACAAAAAAAAGCCCTACTGAAAGAATTTTATACCGAACAAAATTTGCATTTTACAATAACAATCTATAACGAGCTTTTCCTGTTCTCTATATAGTTTTTTAAATTAAAATTACTCATTCATTTTTATTGTCCAAAATATCAAGCGCAAAAAAAATTTGGAAAATTTAAGGCATTAACTTTATATAAAGCTTTGATTTATACTTCACGTTTAGATTTAGTCAAGCGTTCGCTTCAACTCGCTACATTTAAGTCTCCAACACAAACTTATGAATTGGAATCATTTATTATCGATAACTAAATGCCACAAAAATAAATTAGAATAAAAACAAATGACATTTTAAGCTATAGGAAAAATATTTAAACGTAATAAATATAGTTTGTAAAATTAAATAATAAGAAGTAATGGTAATAAACACAACTTTTGGTTTTGTTTTTAATATATCTCTGCAAAAACCTCATTACTTTCTTGCTTCTTAAAATATTCATTATATTATATAAAGAACATAGTTAACTATAAATGTAATCATGATGGGAAATCTAATGAACATTAAGGTTGGAAATATATGTAACAAAAAACCGTTTAAGGCATGTTCAAGAATGTCAACCACACGTTGAACATTTCACAAGAGTGTTACATATGCTAAATTTCGATTTATAGCGTGAATAAAAAACAAAGTAAACATCATCATATGTATCAAATAGTATATATGGTAACACTAGAACTTTTGATTCTACAATTTAATCTTTCACTATACAACTGGAGATACATATTCCTCGTGGATATAAGTCATGGAAGATGAAAACTTATAAATCCCCCAGAAACACTGCAACAAAATTCAACTATTGAAAATACATAAGTAAAGGAAACATACAAGGAATAGAATTGCTATTGAAAAATTTTAGCTTTAGATTCTTGTAATTTTTATGTTAATAAGCTTGTTGTGTTTCCTTTTTCAAGATAAACTATCATTATTTTTATTTATTTTGTTAAATTGATAGTGTATCTTGAATTTCTATGTTATTTGCATGTTTATATATATCAATTGAAAAACACAGTAGACTAACCTAGGGGGGTTTATAGGTATAAGTGATACAGGAAGTTTTACTAGATGGGTCCTTTAGGCACAATAAAATGCTGAATTTCATCATTTCCTAATCTCTCAAATTACAGCAACATGCTGAATTTCCAAAGAGGTTCTGAAATTCGATTCCCGGTGAGACCACAAAAATAAAATTCTCAAGCTTGGTGGTTTGTGATGCTGCTCCCTTTTGTTATTGGGCCTCATGGCCTGTTGAGATGGTTGAGAAAATAACAAAAATGGAAAAATTAAAATGTAACAAAAAGTGGTAGAGCGCTGAAGTTGAAAATGGCCATATTAAACTGTGTTGTACAAAGTTTACCCAAGAGTATTGTTGCTACTACTGTATTTAAAGCATGGCATGGCAGAACCCTGGCAAAACTGTACATAAAAACTATACACACACACTTTTATCTAGTTGCAGTGTTTAAATTTCCACAGGGGGGGATTCTCTCATACCTCTTCCATCGTCTCCAGCTCAGTACCTGAGCTGGGACGGGTGGGCGGCGGGGGGGTCCAGTGCGTGGAGCGCGGCAGGGAGGCCTGGTGGGCGGGCAGCGGCAGGGGGAGGTGGCCGGGGAGGGGCTGCTGGCCCCCGGGGGCGGCGATGGGGAGTCCAGCGAGATTATGGTTGGGGCGGCGGGGGGCGCGCTCATGGGCGGGGAGGGCTCGTGTAGCCAGAACTCGATACATCTGAGAAATATAGTTAGTAGAAGAGTTTTAGCTACCATCAAAACTCTCATTATGTTGCCTCTCTTATCTCTCTTATCTAAATTTTTATATAGTGTCACTGCTGTTTTGAAGGTGGGTTTTTTTAATATTTTACTCTCAATACTTTTGATATTTTATTATACGTGTAAATGACAGGTAGCTTCTCAGAATGATTTAATATTAGTATACAGTTATATTACCGTTGTACTTGACGTGCTGCTCACTGTTCTGCACGGCCTCTAGTCGGGGGGTCTTCCTCCGCAGGGGGGCGTCCTCCTCGTCGTCGCTGGTCAGGTCCACGACGGAGGCGGCGGGGGCCGTGGTGGGGAGTCCCCCCTCTGCGCCTTCGCCTGGCGGGACACCTGCGCCCGCGCGGCTAGGGGACCACCGCCACAGTTACTACCGTCGCTCAAGGGTATAACTTCTACGCGGCAAATCATAAGGGGCATCAAAAAAAAAGAAGAATGTATGTAGCGGGCATTCTGATACATATTTAAAATTCTTTTGTTGCATAAAGATATATTTTTTAATGCATTCCTCACTGGGGATTCCTGTGCTAAGGAAAATAATTTTTATTCTTGGTGCAAGTTTTTTAACTGAGAAAAATAAAAATTTTTGAGTGCATCTTTATTGTAATTTTATACTTTTAGTGATATAAGAGTTTTCTACAGGTGTTTTAATAGCTCAAATAGGAATTTCTTTTTTGAGAATTATGTAATTAACCGTATCTACAGGATCAGTTTAGTAAAATTTCCTGTTTCGATCCAATATAGGCCTTCTAGAAGAATTAAGCCAAAGGTATTTTTGCTTTTACTGCGTTTTAGACTCGGCATGCTAGTATAATGGGTTTTATGTACAATTATTTAAAGTTTGGGCTGGAAACTGTATTAAGCTTAAATCGAGGTATGAACCGAGGTTTTACACTTTTGAAGAGTTAATGCATTTTTGAGTATCAGAATGCCGGCAATTTGGTTGATGCAGGGTTGGATCATGATTTTGTAGGGGAGTTTTGAAACTCAGATAAAAAAAATACCCTTCAACATCTTTATTTTTTTCTTTCTATATTTATACAATGATACATAGTCCAACCATGGTGATGAAAACAATTATAAGGAGGATTTAAAAAAATAAAAATGATGCGTGATGGTTGAAATAATTTTAAGAGCAAAACAAATTGGTTGAATGATAAAGAAATCAAAAAGCAGATAAAACATTGTTTTTTTATAAAAATAAACAAAATATTACAACATATTATATAAAACAAAAATATTTATGTTTTGGAAGTAATTTAACTAACCAACTAACCAGTATGTAAATAACTGTGCTAGAAAATAGGAATCACTTGTGATAAGAGTAGGGATTGAACCTTAGCGCTCTGATTTATAATATTAATTTACACTAGTAGTGAGACTGTGACATAAGATTAAAAGCCATTGCCATCAAATGAATCTTAGCTGAGTTGAGAATAAATATGTTCTGAGCATAAAATTTGTAGGTATTATGACATATCTCGCACGTAATTTGGACTGATTTTACTGCTGTGAATTTCAGCCTGTTTAGGTAACAAATACTATGGTAAATTTTGAAGCCAGTACTTGGCGTCAATCTTCCTAATTCCTTGTGGGTTTTATTACCATTTAAAATGTCCCAATTCCCTACACTAAGTTTTAAAATATCAAGAGATTCTGAATGGAACATACCTAGATCATCTGCTATAACTTCAACTTTGGCTTTGACATCTTTGACTGGCGAAGTGATAGAATCTATATCCTTCTTGGGGATGTGTGGACTCCAGGACCGTCGTTGAGGAGGAGTTGCACCTCGCTGCAGTCAACTCCCAGGCGAGAAGAGTTTAATACTTCTTGAAAATATCTAGATAATAGAAAACAGGAGGTTGGAACAGTTGTGTTGTGGTATGATGACATGAAACATACAACAGACGAGTAAAACATACAGCTTAGGATTTACGGAAAAATGAATGATCCTTACCCATCAACTACCAAATTATCGTAGAGCGCGGGCTTGTCGCACACGGGGCACACCCACGTGGGCTTCCTCTCGTTCATCTGCAGGAAGAGGGAGGCGTCGAAGCACTGCAGGTGGCCGCACGTGGCCGGCCGGCACGGGCACACCATCCTCATCTTGCCCAGCGGGCACACCAGCGACACCCTCAGGGAGGTGGTGGCGATCTCGGCGTCCAGATCTTCGCGGAGTTTCTCTTTTACTAAAGTGAAAACCATGTCATAAAATACTTGCTAAATGCACATAAATAAAATGATCAAGATACACTGCGCTTAGTAGTAGTAATAGTAAATGCACTCATTTCAGCATTGATAATGAATAATGTGAATAATATGCTCTGTAAACTAGTGAATATTTTCATTCCCAACCTTGGAAATAAAATTTTATCTCAGTTGAGATATCATCAAAAAATATATTTCATATGACTGGCAACCTTGGACTGGCACTGAAGTGTAAGATTAATCAACAAATATTCAAGACTCTTTGCACTTGGTGTACCAATGCTCTATACACTATTGGGTGCAAATAAGGGAAAGTAGTAGTAACAGAATTAGTGTGGACCTGACTTGGGAAGATGCACGGTGTGTGATACGATAATAGTAGTCACATTAGATCTACACAGGTCGCAGTAACGTCAGGAGCTCAATGGCCTGACCCCCGCTATAGAATAGACCAGACTTACTAAGGGAGCGAGTGTAGTCTGAATGTTTAGTGCCCTTGCTCTTGAGCCTGGCGAGCAGCTCAGCGCTGGTCAGCTTGCGGACTAGAAACAGAGAAACGAGCGTGGCGTGACGCTGAGCGCGTAGTTCTTGATGAAGTCGCTGGCCCAGCTGACGCAGACGGTGTTGGCTACCGTGGGGCAGAGCTTGAGGAGGGCCGTGATGTTCACCGGGCGGGGGGACGTTTGGGCTCCACCCCCGGCTTGTTGGTGGGAATAGGACTCTGAAAATCGAAAAAAATTATACATTCATTTGACTGGTATGCCAAGCAACATTATCTACAAGAAAATCTATTCCCAGGAGTAACCTAAAACACATTGTTTATAAAGCTAAATGTAATTAAGTTCAAAACTCAATATTGTAGATGTATGTTGATCTCAGGGCAGGGATCACCACATGTAGATATAGGTCAGTACTAGGTTTGATACAAGCGTTTATAAACCTTGTATCGATAAAATTCATGGAAAATTATTGGTACGAGGTTGATTCGAAGCGTTTATCGACCTTGTGTGTCGACGAAAAACCCATAGAAAATCGTCAATATACACGCTTGTATTGACCTTTTATTTTTGTACCGATCAGTATCTACAATTATATTTGATCAGTATCTCAGATTGATTGCCATACAACAATTGTTTCTTAAAAATAATGGAGACTGATAAATAATTTATTTAATTAAAAATATGTTTTCAAAAGGAGGGAAAGCCATTTTGCTATTTATAGAAATAGTTGTTTAGTAATCAAGCAGCCTTATTTGTTTCTTTAAATTCAATATTTTTTATTTGAATGGGGATGTTTGTATCGCACTCCACGAGTTAAGAGATAAGATTATTAATGTTTGTTAAAAGCCCATTCTTAAATATTTAAAAAAAATATGATCATATTTAATTATTGATTTATTATTGATTATTATGTACTCATAATCAATGGCAGTGGAAACTTATTTTCCATTGACTTTTACGCCGCAAACTTGGGGGAAATAATAATCTATTTTCACAGAAGTCTCCACAACGGCAAAAGCACTACAATTTTACCTGAATTAATAACATTTTACAATGTGAGGAAGAAAAAAATAAAATATAAGAAAAGTACTTTTTATATTCTGACGCAGTGTGGCATTAGAGTGGACTTAACTCTATATAAAATTACACTACTTCTATGCATAGGATAGCAGTAGTTAGATATTATTATATATTTCCCGGAAATGTTATACCAAAATAATTTTCCTCCACTTCTGTTATCATTTCTGAACATATATCATCATCTCCGGCGCACAACCGTTGAGGGTCCTGCCGATCAAAGAAAAAAGTTCTCCAAACGCGTCTGTCTCGGCCCATCTTTCCATCCAATAGCTAATGCCAAGGATGCAGATCGTTCTTTTCACGCAGTCAACACTTAATTTTAGGTCTCCGATAACTCTTCGACCTTGGTTTTATGAAATCGGAGCCTCTTAGGAGGTCGGATGTCATCCTACTTGTTAAGGGCCTCGCCAAGCGGAGTCTTCCTTTCTTTTATATTTTCTAGTGATGGAGGTTCATGTAAAGGTCTAACAACTCCTGGTTGTATCTGGAGAGACGATTTATTCCCACTATTCATGACACAGCTCGTTTTATTCGTCTTGCTTTAGAATCTTCTCTAGATAATGGCAAAGATCCTTTTCACAGTGCTTTCTTTGTTAGGCCCCCAAACACTCTGAGCCGTTTGTTACGTATGGGCTAATTAGGTCTTTGTACAGTGCTGGGAACTGGTTTTCTCGACGAAAAAAAAAAACAAAAAAAAAAAAAAATAAAAAAAAAAAAAAAAAAAAAAAAAAAAAAAATCACGCTTTAATGCATATTTTTGCTAAAAATAACATCATAACTTTTAATATAATTCAAATCTATCGAGGTTTACCAACGAAAATTATCGTTTAAAAAAAATGTGATTTTTGTTGTTTTGTTTTAAAAAACTGTCCAATTTACATATATTGAAGGTAGAAAAAAAAATTTTTTTTTAATTCTTAAATTTTGGGGTTTTATATGTTTTTAAATTTTTTTTTTTTGAAAAACCTGAAATTTTATTAAATTGGGCAGTTTAAATAATAAACAAAAACCCCCTTTTTTAAATTCAAGTTATTTTTGGGACTTTTCGATATTAAATATTTGCAATTATTTTTTCTTTTTTGTAAAACTTTCCATATTTAATTTCAATAAAAAAAAAATAAAAAAAAAAAAAATTTTTATGCAATATTTTATTATTTTTTTCTTTTATATCCATTGTTCCAGTCGGTTTTCAGGCGTGAATTTTTCCAAAAAAGCGGGGAGGGGATAACTAGTTTTACACATACCGCACAGTGTTGCCCAACTTTGGTTGACACCGCGTAGCCCCGGCCCCGGGGATCTGGTGGCCTGCTGGGGGAGTGAGGGTAAGGAAAACATGGTTCCGGGATGCGCTGCGTGGGGTGGGCGCCGCGGGGGTTCTGACCTGGGGCCCCAGGAGTCGTAAAACGGAGCGCTTCAGTTCATTTGGGGCGCCGGGGTAGTGGGGATGGGACCCCGCCTGGGCTTCACCTCTGTTTGGTATGGTGGTTTGCCTGCGCGTCATCGTTGCTTCGGGCTGAAGGGGTTTGGAAATATTCACTTTTTTTTTAACCCAAGTTTCAATTATTTGGGGTTTGCAGAAAACCCAAGATTGAAAAAGGGGGAATCACTTTTGGCAAAACCTAATGGATTTTTGAAAAAAAATTTTAAAAAAAATCAATATTTTTTAGTGTAAAAATTAAGTACTTGTATTAATAATATATAGAAATGTTTAAGAAAAAAATGTATGTACCAGCTGTACGAATTTTTTATTTTTAGCTGAAAACAATAATTAAAAAGGAATTTATTGAATTGGGATAGTCAGGACAAAAAAATTTGTTTTTGGTAAATTTTCCTTTGCTTCTTCCACATGGGAATACGTCTTTAATACACACATGTTGCTTATTACAACTTTTTACATATTCATTTTCAAGTACTCGATCGTCTATGTCTTTATCAGCCTTCCGACTTCTACACCTAGAACACTTGCAAAACTCAATTATTTTAGCTATTCTTTCATCATTCATTCGCTCTACATGACTGAAACACGGCTGTAAAAGCTCTTTTCGTTTGGAGTAAAATTCACAAAAACCCATTGGGTGAGGGAAAGTCAGCCTTAGAAGTGGGTATATGAGTTTCTAGTAGTAAAGAAGAAATAAAAGTGAAGAGTAGAAATATAAACACATTTATGTGGATCTTAAAAAAGAAGTTATCTAAACGAAAACTAATCTTTTTTGGGGTAGAGTTTATATGAATAGCCTTTGATTTTTTTAATAACCTATTACAAAAACCAAAGATTATTAAAAGTACATTATGAAATAAGAATAACCCGATGTAGAAATAAAGATTGATAAAACATAGAAAGATATTTACTAGTGTTTTATATTGGGAATAACTTACTTGAAATGGAAATAGTTACAACAAACCGTCATCATAGGTGGACTGAATTTCATTTGAAGTATTATGGTTCTTCTGGAAATTGGGCGAAGATAAGATTTTATCGATGCTGTAGCTAACTCGGAATTAGCCAACAAGGATGCTACATCAAAAATGGGCACTGGGAGCTTTAACGTAATTTTTTTCAACATATTCCAAAGATTCTGGCTGATTTGAGGAATTATTGCCTTGATTTTCAATTCCTTGAAAAATTTATTAACAGAATTAACACTAAAACTTCATAGAAAGGCAATATTTTTATTGACATGCCACTTTCCTTCAATCGTATCATAATATTTTTATCATGTTGTGTTAATTTGGCTTTGTGGAAGCTCATTGTGATATTTTTATAGCACTTAGCACAGAATAATAAGAATACACAAAAATGAAAGTTTTCAGTTTACTGGAAAACCCCTTATGACAAATATTACAAAGTACTGGGGAACTGGGGTATTGAGTGCAGAAAAACACAACATTCAGCCAGCCCCATGCTGACTGTGTATGGGATAAGGGCACAAGAGACAAGAATGAGTCAGTGTTTTTATGTATGGGGGGCTTTACAGTTATAAAAAAGGGGACTAGGTATAATTCCAAAAAACCTTTTGTGGCAGCAAAGTTACTGGTAACAAAAAAATACAATAGGGACCAGCTAAAAATAATAGTATTTGGAAGTGGTAAAAATAATTTTATGTACTAAAATTTATTTATTTATGATTGGAAATCAACAGCCACGAACATAATATAAAGTAAACAATATAAGTGTGCTGATCAAAGAGCCAATACAGATTTCACATTTTTTGAATGTAGCCAGAAAACAACAAAGCAGTTTTCTGTTTCTAAGATTTCTGTGGTATTTAATTTGAAGAGTTTTTAGAGGGAAGTTTTTCGAGGGGAAATAATGCGGTTTTAAAAAAAGAAGAATTTCATTTTTAATAAAGAGAGAAAGAACCAAAGGAAAAAAAAATAAAAAAGATAGTTACTAAAGCTCAAAAAAAAATGTGTTTGTATGGTGTGGTGTGGTGTATTAGTGTAGTTTGTGTTAAGTATAAAGAGGAGTGCAAGGGTGAGAGTTAATATAAAAATATTAACCCATAGGAAATTATATTTAACCATCGTAAACTCCATACAAAGCAGTAATAAAATTTAACTTTATTTCATTTTGTTTTTGCATTTATTTTGAGTTTTCCCTTCATCATCAATGGGAAAAATGTTGAAAAAGCCCCTGATTGGGCAAGCATTATTTAATACATGACGCTTAAATATTTGGCTTACGACGTGTATATATTATGTCTATAATTAATTTTTTTTTTTATTTATTTTGTTAATTAATAAGAAATCTGTGCAATCTTACAATTTTTTGCATTTTCATTTGTAAACACTATTTTCAATAAGCCTAAGCGGGTTGTGCTTGAAAATAGGAATTCGGAGTAGCGACGAAGTGGGGATTCAAACCCGGGGGGGTCTCTAGACTCGGAGACGGCGACGTCGGCGACGCTACCACCCGTTCAAATACGATTCCGATATCTCTGATTTTAATTTCTGTTTTGCTGTTTATACATATAGACAATATATTTCAGAGAACTTATTCAGAACGTGCCCAAAGGATAGGCGTTGGGTGCTTTTACTTTTTTGTAAACGAAAGCCGTGTAAAAGGGACGACAAGAGAAGATTATTTTTGAAAAATAAAAATTTAAAAATTTCTTCGGGCCCATGGTACGGAGATCGACGTCCTGGGCTGCGGTGTGTAGGAAGGGTGGGGGCTGTACATGGGGGGTGCGGGCGCCCCGTCCTTCCGCCGCCCACCCCCTGGCTGCCTGCCATTTGCTTTATTTTGCCTTTCAATAAAGGAAATAGAGAAAATCTTTAAACTTCCATTTTTAACCTAGCGTAATTACATGACTTGCGGTTGTGCCTCCATATAATTGTGGCTCTCAGATTTCTCCAGAATTCAGTCTAGAGCAATTAAATTTTTTTACAATTTTAAATATCAAATATTTTTCTAATAATTTATTTATCTCCTTTAAAGTCATGGGAAATTTTTAAAATAATAAAAGGATACTATAAGCTTTGGTCGATATCTAAATCATGTACAAAAAATCATTGCCTAGTGCTGAATTCTAAAGAGAAAATCGAGAAATCTAAAATCGAGGCCGCTCTGGCCATGGGTCATGCGACCACGCATCCTCTTATTTTTAATAAAAAAAGAGGTCTTTTGTTTTGGGACCAATAACTGGCATTACTAAAATCACTTCTCTCCAATAACTTTCATATTGGGGACCAATAACTGGCAGTCGGAATGTTCATTTTAGAACATGTTTTTTTTCAGCAACTTTATTTTTGCATCAGCAGCCGGTATTGCGTTACCATAAATGAAACGTTTACCCCAGGTGGGACATCTGTAGGTGGGGAACATCTTGGTTTTTTAATAGGTAAACATTAGAATTTAAAAAAATAATAGAATGCCTTAAATACTCAATAAGATTTCGATACTTCTTTAAACTTTTTACTTATCCACTGTTATGGTGCATAGGGCATGAATTTGTAAACCAATTTTCTCGATTTACAAGCGGGAAAACATGTTCTCGCGTCGCACATCAGTACCAATGACCCTAATCTGTATTTGAAAATTGTTTTTACAATATTGAGTACAGAAGTTGATTTTATTTTTCGATAATTTTCTCATTCGAAATCTGTGAACATATATTTAACAACATTCACCAAGATAGCGTCCCATTAAATAAACCGACGGTTTTGATGTGAATTTGTGCAATAGTACTTCATATGCCCATACTCATGAAAGCTTGACAGCATAGAAATAATTCATCTTGCCCTCACATAATAAACATATCATAACGATAACACTTACTTTGACTCGTATATATGTATGCTAGATGGACCCCTAGTGCGAATGTAAGAACGTTAATAGACTTATGAAAAAAGAGTTTAAATACTTTGAACGTGGTTTAAACTATGCCATTGCAACAAAGCAAACATGGTACATGAACCGAAACTTACTTAAAATAATTTCTTTCCTTTCTAAAAAACCTCTTAGTCCCAAAAATTTTCTTTAGAGCTGGATTTTGTAAACAACAGCCCAAACAAGGGGTTCATAATAAGTTACAAAATTTTTGTTTTCCAATTTGACGTATTCAAAGTACCCACCTGTGTATTTTACAGTTATTTTTTTTTCATCCGGTAGGATTCTTTTAAAATTTTTTTTAAGTGACATCTTGAACAATAATGAGTTTAAATGTACTCTTCGTCGAAAAATCACACCGAGATATAATCATAGTAAAATTATGTTGGGCCCCTTTTGGGGGAAATTTTTTTTAAAAGGAAAAATAAAAAAAAAAAAAAAAAACCTTAAAAAAATTAAAATTTAAATTTTTTTTTTAAAAATTTTCCCCCTTTTCCTTTTTTTGGGGGGGGAAAAAAAAAAATTTGGGGAAAAAAAAGGGGAAAAAGGTTTTTTTTTTTTTTGTAATTTTTTTTTTTTTTTAAAAAAAATTTAAAAAAAAAGAAATTAAAAAAAATTTTTTTAAAAAAAAAAAATAAAAATTAAAACCCTTTAATTTTTCCCCAAAAAAAAACCCAAAAAAAAAAAATAAAAAAATTAAAAAAAAAATTTTTTTTTCCCCAAAAAAAAAAAAAATTTAAAAAAATTTTTTTAAAAAAAAAAAAAAAAAAAAAAAAAATTTGGTAAATAAACCCTTAAATTGTTTTTTTTTAAAAAAAAAAACCCCCAAAGGAACCATTTTCCCCCCTTTTAAAAAAAAAAAAAAAAAGGTTTTTTTTAAAGGGGTTTTTTTTTTTTTTTTTAAAAAAAAACCTTTTTTTAAAAAAAACCCCCAAAAAAAAAAAATTTTAAAAAAATTTTAAATTTAAAAAATTTTTTTTTTTAAAAAAAAATTTCCGTTTTTTTTAAATTTTGGTTTTTCTTTAAAAATTTTTTAAAAATTTTTTTTAAAAAAGGAAAAAAATTTTCCAAAAAAAACCCCGAAAAATAAAAGGGAAAAAAACCCTTTAAAATTAAATTTTTTTTTTTTTAAAAGTTTTTAAAAAAAAAACCCCAAAAAAAAGAAAAAATTTAAAAAAAAGAAAATTTAAAAAAAAATTTTTAAAAAAAAATTTTTTGGCCTTTTTTAAAAAAATTTTAAAAAAAAAAAAAAAAAAAGGAAAAAATTTTAAAAAAACTTTAAAATTTTTAAAACCTTTTTTTAATTTTTTAAAATCCAAAAAAAAAAGAAAAAAATTATTAAAAAGGGGGGGTTTTTTTTTGGGAAAAAAAAAATTTTTTTGGTTTTAAAAATTTTTAAAATTTTTTTTTTCCCCCAAAACCCCCCAAAATTTAAAAAAATTTTTTTAAAAAAAAATTTTTTAAAAAATTAATTTTAAAAAAAAAAATAAAAATTAAAAAAATTAAATTTTTTTTTTGGGGGGCCCAAAAGGGAAAAAAAAAAATTTTAAAAAAAAAGCCCGGGCCCCCCAAAAAAAAAAAAATTTATTTGGGGGGAAAAAAAAATTTTTTAGTAAAATTTAAAAAAAAATTTTTTTTTTTTAAAAATTTTTTTAAATTTTTAAAAAAAAAAATTGGGGGGAAAAAATTTTTTTTTTGGGGGGGTTTTTTAAAAAAAAAGGAAGTTTTTAAATTTTTTTTTTTCCCCCCTTTTTTTTTTTTCCCCGTTTTTTTAAAAAAAGAAAAAAAGGCCTTTTAAAAATTAAAAATTTTTTTTTTAAAAAAACCATTTAAAAAAAATTTTTTTTAATGAAAAATTTTTTCCAATTTTAAAAAAAAAACCTTTTTTTTTTGATTTTAATTTTAAAATTTTTTTAAAAAAAAAAAATTTTTTTTTTTTTTAAAAAAAACCCCCCAAAACCCTTTTTAAAAAAAAATTTTTTTTTTAAAAAAATTTTAAAAAAAAAAAAAATTTTTAAAAAAAATTTTTTTTTTAAAAAGGGGGTTTTTTAAAAAAAAAATTTTTTTTTTAAAAAAAAAAAGGGGGAAAAAAAAAGGGGGGGAAAAAAAACCCCCCAAAATTTCCCCCCTTTTTTCCCAAAAACCCCCCCCAAAAAAAACCCCCCCAAAAAAAAAAAATTAATTTTTTTAAAAAAAGGAAAATTTTTTTTTTTTAAATTTTTTTTTTAAAAATTTTTTTGGAACAAAAAAAATTTTTTTTTTTTAAAAAAAAGCCTTTTTTTTAAAAATTTTTTTTTTCCCCCCCAAAAAAAAAAAAAAATTTTTAAAAATTTTTTTAAAAAAATTTTAAAAAAAACCCTTTTTTTCCCCCAAAAAAAAAAAAAATTTTTTTTTTTAAAAAAAAAAATTTAAAAAAAGGAAAAAAAAATTTTTTAAAAATTAAAAAATTTTTTTCCCCCCTTTTTTTTTAAAAATTAAAAAAGGAAAAAAAGGGAAGGGAAAAGGAAAAAAATTTTTTTTTTTTTTTTTAATTTTTTTTAAAAAAAAAATTTTAAAAAATTTTTTTTTTTAATTTTTTTTTTAAAAAACCCAAAAATTTTTTAAAAAAAAAAAAAAAAAAAAAAATTTTTTTTTTTGAAAAATTTAAAATAAGGGGGAAAAATTTTTAAATTTTTTTTTTTTAAAAAATTTTTTTAAAAAAAAAAAAAAAAAAATTTTTTTTTTAAAAAAAAAAATTTTTAAAAAAAAAATTTAAAAAAAATTTTTAAAAAAAAAATTTTTTTTTTAAAAAAATTTTTTTTGGGGGAAAAATTTTTTTTTTGGGGGAAAAATTTTTTTGCCCAAAAAAAAACCTACCCAAAATTAAAAATTTTTTAAAAAATTTTTTAAAAAAATTAAATTTTTTTTTAAAAAATTTTTTTTTTTTTTTTTATTTTTGTTGGGTTTTTTGAAAATTTTTTTTTAAAATTTAAAGGGGTTTTTTTCCCCTTTTTTAAAATTTTTTTTTTTTTAATTTTTTTAAAATTTTTTTTAAAAAAATTTTTTTTTTTTTACCCCTTTTTTTTTTTTTTTAAAAAAATTTTTTTAAAAAATTTTTTAAATTTTTAAAAAAGGTTTTAAAAATTTTTTTCCTGTTTTTTAAATTTTTTTTAAAAATTTAAAAACCCAAATTTTTGGAAAAAATTTTAAAAAAAAAATTTTTTCCCCTTTTTTTTTTTTTTTTTTTTTTCCCCCCAAAAAAAAAAAAAAAAATTTTAAAAAAAAAACCCCCCTTTTTTTAAAAAAGGGAAAAAAAAACCCAAAAAAAAAAAAAAAATTTTTTTTTAAAAATTAAAAAAAAAAATCTTTTTAAAAAAATTTAAAAAAAAATTAAACCAAAAAAAACCCCTTTTTTTTTTTTGGGGGGGGCCCCCAAAAAACCCCGGGGTTTGGGGAAAAAAAAATGGGGGGGAAAAAAAAAAATTAAGGGAAAAATTTTTTTTTTTTTAAAAATTTTTTTTCCCTTTTTTTTTAAAAAAAAAATTTTTTTTTTCCCGAAGGGGGAAAAAAATTTTTTGGGGTTTTTTAATTTAATTTTTTTTTAAAAAAAATTTTTTTAAAAAAAAAATTTTTTTAAAAAAAAAAATTTTTGGGGAAAAAATTTCCAATTTTTTTTTTTTTTTTAAAAAAAAAAAAAAAAAATTTTTTTTTTTTAAAAATTTAAAACCAAAATTTTTTTTGGGGTTTTTGGGGTTTAAAAAAATAAAAAAAAAAATTTCTTTTTTTTTTAAATTTGGAAAAAAAAAATTTTTTCCCAGGGAAAAATTTTTTTTTAAAAAAATTTTTTTTTCCCCCCTTTTTTTTTTTTTTTAAAAAAAATTTTTTCCAAAAATTTTTTTAATTTTAAAAAAATTTTTTTTTTTTAAAATTAACCGGCCCCTTAAATTTTTTTTTTTGGGGGAAAAAAATTTTTTTTTAAAAAAAAAAGGTTTTTTCCCCTTTTTTTTTAATTTTAAAAAAAATACAAAAAAAAAATTTTTTTTTTTTTCCAAAAACCCCCCCCCCGGGGTTTTTTTTTAAAAAAACCCCCCCCCCACCTTTGGGAAAAAATTTTTAAAAAAATTTTTCAAATTTTCCGGGTTTTTCCCCAAAACCCAAAATTTGGGAAAAGGGTTTTTTTTTGGGGGGGTTTTTTTTAAAAAATTTTTTTTTTTACCTTTTTTCCCTTTTTTTTTTTTAAAGGGAAAAAAAAAAAATTTTTTTTAAAAATTTTTTTTGGAAAATTTTTTTTAAATTAAACGGGAAAACCTTAAAAAATTTAAAAAATTTTCCCAAAAGTTTTTTTTAAAAAAAATTTTTTTTTTTAAAAAAAAAAAAAAAAAATTTTTTTTTTAAAATTTTTTAAAAATTTTTTTTTTTCCCTTTTTTTTTTTTTTTTTAAGGGAAAAAATTTTTTTTTAAAAAAAAAATTTTTTTTTTTTTTAAAAAAAAAAAAATTTTTGGGGGAAAAACCCTTTTGTTTTTTAACCCTTTTTTTTTTCCCCCCTTGGGGTTTTGTCCCCTTTTTTTTTAAAAAAAATTTCCCCTTTTTAAAAAAAAAAAAAATAAAAGGCAAATTTTTAACCCCTTTTTTTTAAAAAAAAATTTTTTTTAATTTAAAAAAAAAAAAATTTTCTTTTTTTTTTAACTTTTTTTTTTTTTTTTTTTTTTTTTTTTCCCCCCCTTAAAAAAAAATTTTTTTTTTTAAAAAAAAAGGGAAATTTTTTTTTTAAAAAAAAATTTTTTAAAAAAAAATTTTTTCCAAAAAAGGGGGGGAAAAAAAAATTTTTTAAAAAAAAAAAAAAATTTTTTTTTTTCCTTTTTTTAAAAAAAATTTAAAAAAAAAAGGCCCCCAAAAAAAAAAAGGTTTTTTGGGAAAATTTTTAAAAAAAAAAATTTTTTTTTTTTTTTTTTTAAATTTCCCTTGGGAAAAAAAAATTTTTTTTTTTCTTTTGAAAAAAATTAAAAAAGGGTTTTTTTTTTAAAAAAAAAAATTTTTTTTTGGGGGAAAAAAACCCTTTTAAAAAAAAAAAAAAGGGTTGGGGTTTTAAAAAAATTTTTTTTTACCTTTTTTTTTTTTTTTTTTTTGGGGGGGTTTTTTTTTTTTAAATTTTTTTTAAAAAATTTTTAAAAAATTTTTTTTCCAAAAAAATTTTACCACTGAGCCACCACCCTATTTTTATTAAAAACAGTTGGCTTCGCCACTGCCTTTATAATTAGAAAAATCCACATTTTGAATTTTTATATGTTTTTTATTTAGAGACAATTTCGTTTTGACAGCAGTTCGTCTCTGAGAAATTAGAAGTTCGGATGAAGGGTATATATAAATTATGGTAAATAGCCAACGGAAGCGGGTACTGCAAATTGAGTTAGTCAAACCGCTAATTGGAAACGCGGTATAGCGGGATTATACGGAATTATCCTGCACTGTTGGACCAACATGATGCAGCTTTATGCCAGAAATCACGGGGACCGTACCTTGTGAAATTTTGACGACAGTTGAACGAATGTAAAATTAAACCACCGCGCACAGTGCAAAATTACAAATCTACATATCTAACGCACGCACGTGAAGTTAAATGCTTAAAAAACACTCGTTGGTGTCGCGTCGGCTCATAAGGAATCGGTTAGTACCTAAGTACATTGTGAATGAAATCTATTATGATGACTTATGACTTTTTGGCAATTCTGTTTTTTATGGCTATTTGTCCGACTGAACGTTTTAAAACTGAACAGTTTTTTTTTCAAATATTATTGGTATCCCAACAGAGATAGAGAAACACTCTGGAAACGAATTTGAATTATCTAGGCGTTTACAGGGCTTATGACCTGTCATTTACTGGGTTAATTCGCCACTTGCTGTATTGCAACATTTCTCATTCCGCCCATCATCTGATAACCATATATGACAAATTTCGAAACTTGTAAATAGTATATTGAACTCTAATTCGTCGTTTCACATTATTAAGAGATTTTCTCACTGGTGACATCTGTTGAAAAAATTGCTAAGCATTTTTGCCCATCAAGCCTTTTTGGTGTAATTTGAATCATTTACGAACATCATATTATAGTGCATACCTACTGTTATTATTCCATTAGATTTAGGTACCGTGTGCCATAAATGCAATTTTGTTTTATAAAACTATTCCTCAGTATGGGAATAATTTCATGATAGTAAACTACTAAAAATGATAAAAGCGCATTCGAATGTATAAAAACTAATTTTATACTACTATACATAAGTACTTAGGCTGAAAAGCTGGGACCATTGTTCAGGTCCATTTTACGACTATGACTTCCAGGCTGAATGTAGGTAATGATAGTTAAAATGTGGAAACGCACCTTCTACAAATAAATTAACAGAACCCAATTGAATCAACACTCGTAGAAGGTTTACGAGTAGTTATACACTTTGAGAACTAGTATTTTTAGACATTAATTAAAATACTCAATCCCCGTACTACAGTCTTAAATAATGTGTTTTGTCTTATATATTTACCTACTTATAAATTAAAATAGCGGCGCTCACTAAATTGGACCGCCAATGGAGTTTATATATTTGTTTAAATAAAATAAGTCACGACATTTCACTAGGAAATAGTTTGGAGTATATATATGCGATAATATTTTGGACGTTTTGTGGTTGTCCAAAATCAGGAATATCTTGAAAACACCTAAGCTTTAGGTACAACCTGATGGGTTATGAAGATATTGTAGAAAAATCTCATCCATGACCTTCTATATTTTTTCTCAAATAACTACTCCACTAATTTAGACTTCTTTCAATAATACATTATCTGTTCCCTTCTTCTCCTTCCTACACTATTTATAGTGAAATAATCTGGCACCGGCGGGGTCTGCTTCCAGAGGGAACAACGAATGATGTTCATCCTCCCTAACTTATGTGTGCCTGGTAGCCAAGTCCGCCATCTTGTTTGGCGACAGACGGAATGGGAACTTTTTCAATTAAATTTTGTAATCGAGTCTCGTTAACACACCCTTTGCTCTCATTGTTTGTTTAATTTCACATTTTCATATTTTGTGAGATGTACATTTTCAGGAATTAATTGTGGTAGGAAACGGAAATTTAATGGAAGGGTTTATGGGTGTCATGGAAAAGTGACTTTAAAGTTTAAAGAGATGTTGAACGAAAACTCAGTATTATAATTATTAATATTTCTTAACTTAACTTAATTAAATATTATAAATTTACAAATAACTAATACTTCTTAACTTAATTAAATATTTTTCTGATTCACTCCTACACAACGTCAATACTTGACAAATAAACCCATTTTCATAAGACGGTGAAATTTAAAAGCAAAGTATATTTTATCTATCCATTATATTCCTCAGAAATTCCTAATACTCAATTATTGTACTATATATATACATATATAAATTATCTACAATAACACATGCTTGGGAGTTTTGTGAATTTAATTAAAAATTAATAATTTGAAATACTTTCTTCACGAAAACTTACTTGTGACGTTGTGACGAATAAACAGATTTACACAGTACAAAATCCAATTTGTATGACAAATAAACGAAACCGCGGTAAACGAGTAATTCGGTATTTTATTACACACTTATTTGAAATTAAAATAATTTTATTCGGAAACTTTCCACGCTAGAAATAAAGCACCAATGCGCAATGACAAAGTTGAGGTTTATTTTTATACTTATAATGGTCTATAAAAGTGTATGGCGCTGTATTTTTCTTCTTCACTGGTCTTTTCATTTTATGTAGTGTCCTTTAACCGTCTAAAATACTTATATGTGTGTACATTTAGTACCTATGTACCATGTACCCATCTATTCATGCTACTTGCATTTTTATTTTAGATAAATCTTCGCGTTTTGTGAACTTTTATTTATGAAGTATCAAAAAAGGTACGAACATAATACATAATATAATATACCTATCTAGTCAAATGTTTTGCATAGTTTTGAGTGTAACGCTAATCTTATTCCAACGCTAAAATAATACGAGTGTGTACAAGGTATCATTCACCATCTTATCATCTACCAATTTTTGTTTTACTTGACTTAAATGAATATTAAAAAATGCGAGCCACGGTATGATTCAATATAATTTACTCTATGCTTCTGCAAGCTCTCTTTTTGTTTTGAATGCGAAATCGAAAATTGCCTTGCAAAACTCTGACGATAACTCCATATCGCATGTATGAGGTAATTTGATAACTTATTCGTTTTATCTATTATCACTCGTAGCTCGTAGCGTCAACTCGTGAAAGCAGCGTGGAAATGAATTTACCATAATTTCAGTGAGAGATAGAAGTTATATCTATCCATATGAAGCTATCCGTTTATCTACAGTCGGTAAAGGCTGGCGCGGAATGTTTAGCGCGGCTCTTGGAACTGATTATGCAAATTACGTTTACTTTAAAAGCAATACAAATTGAAGTTTTGAAACGGCTTCGGTCATACGAACCGTGTCGGAATTTAGCTTTGTGTTTTGTACAAACGAGCGCAACCTGCTGATGACGTGAATTAGCGAGTCCGGAGCGGCCTGAGCGGCACATAAATACTTAAATACCCACAATAAAGAAATGTTTGCTTTTCCAATCTTTTCAGCGAGGAAAGCGTTCACAGTTAAACAAACTAACGAAGTTTGTATTTGAATAACCTCTGTGTGAACTTAGACGATTTTTCAAGTACCTAGGTTTTACAAGTACTTGATCATATTATGTTTTGATACTTTTTTCATCAATAGAAATAACAACGATTTGTATGTTAACTCTGTTAATGTTAAGCTACTTAGGCTTCTTTAAAATGTTTTATTTGTGCTAGAAGAACTATCATACGCTAGGAATTTCAATGAATTTAGTAAAGACGTATTGTTTTACAATTTTAAGTGTGGTTTCATTATAAGCTTCATCGTATCTTCCGCAATCCCTTTTTATGCCTTTTTCAGTACACTTAGGTGTATTATCTAGTACTAGGTGTATTATCCAGATAATTATGGACCTTGTATTTTTCTCAGGGACAAAAATATTGGAAGTACGTGCCTACATTATCTATTATATAACATATCTGTATAATATAATGTTTTTCCGTTATTCGCCACGGTTTTTACAAGTTTTCCAACTTTCTGATCTTTTATGAATCTGGAACAGTTTTACCAACTTCAGAACTTGTGGGAGGAAAATAAATATACTAGAACACTTAAAAGTTTCCCTTGAGGAGAACCTTACTATTATTATGTAGGTACATTACTGCTTCAACTGAAGGAAGTATTTTTACCTTATCGAACAAATTATTGAATAAATTGTTTTGAAATTCATTCAGTAGTTACAAACTATTTAACAGAACTAAAGGTAATTATAACTAGTAATCATTTTACCTACTTTATACTACTACTCTCCCTTATACGGAACTGCATTGGTTAACCAAGTGAACATGAAGGCAAGATCATCACTCTTACGCTTAAACGCCAGTCCAAGGTATAACATATGATAATCAAGAAGATAAAAATGTTCGTACGATTACATAAAAATATTATATATTACATTAATACAATACAACTAATCATGCTAGAAAGTAGGTACTTTGCTAATATGGGTTATCTAGGCGTTTACAGGGCTTATGACCTGTCATTGGCTGGGTTAAGTGGCTACTTGACGTACAACAACATTCCCCATTCCGCCCATCACCTGATAACCATATATGACAAATTTTGTAACTACTATATGTATATTGAAATCGTCTTCGTCATTCCGTTTTTACAGAATTTTCTATGCTGGTGTCATCTGTTGAGAAGATCGCAAAGCATTTTTTTGTGGCAATCATCTTGTGAGGTTCCAATCATCTTGGTTTTTATTATGTTTAATTGGTTTAATGATCAGCTTTCTTATTTGTGTCTGACAGAGAAGATTTGATAGAAAATTTAACATGTCGGGGGGCAGTGTTGCCATCAAAATTCTGACACATCTTTTTATTAGTGTAGGTTAGTTTTCTACTATTTGTTCAATAAAAAACTGTTACCTAATATGTTTTTAGTTTACTTTTATTACATTACCTTTAGATTTATTATTTTGACATTTTTTATGTATTTCACACAATAGTGATTCCTCCAAGATTTCCCACTACCTATCTTTTGTATTTTTTTTAAATATAAATAAAAAGCCTCCATAGGCGTTTATAATGAATAAAAAACGTCAAAAACGTTTTTTTTAAGAATGCCTAAGAAGGTACCCACGTATAGTACTTAATTGAATTTCGGAATGAATTAGTGCATACTTTTAAAGAATAAAAATGTTGGTTCTAATAATGGGTTTACCTTGTATTATATTTAAATTTAACCTCAATTAATAAGCCTGTAGTTTTCCAGTTGAATTTATTTCTCTACTCTACTGAGATTCCGTGACAAAACGGAATATTGCGAATTGTAATAATAATAAAGCATATTGCGTTTTTCCATTTGAAAAGTCAGACTAAACCACCACTATGGTCGGGCGGGTTTACTTGTATTTACTTTATATCCACTGACGGGTAATGCTAAAGGATGTAGCTCGCTTTTAGAGTTTGCGGTGTTGTACATCTTGATTTAAGTTGTTTAGCCACTTCCACTGATTAGAGATAGTTCTTTATATGGTTTATGTTCTCAAATTAGTATGGAAATATGAAATTTAAGATTATTTTAATCGATAGATGATGGATTATAAAGTGATCTTGATTACGCACGTATGTTGTCATATTATCGCATCAATATGGTATTAGAATGTTATAGAATGAAGGGAAAACAATGTATCTGTACAAACTTTGTTTACTGGGTCCAGTTTACCAACATATCGACGCGTATATGACGCTAATCGGGATATTATACCTATTACCGACATAATATGCAAATATACGCACAACTGTGATATATGTAGATATGTAGATACATAAGTTAGTAATTTGGGCTCTGAAACTAGGGGTCAAGTAAGATATTAAATTATTAAAATAATAAAAATGTTATAAAGTTAAAATAAGCAACCCATTAGAACGAGGCCTATTTGTGCTGTATTGTATTGTACGTATGCCTCCCGAGAGCCTCAACCATGGTTGCCTATTTTACAAGGCATCAGGTTCTCGCCGTCTCTGACGTCCGCTGTTGACAATCCGTCGGCAGTTTGCAGACGGCAGAACTGAGGGACGTGGACCTGACCTGGGAGGATGCGCGGGAACTGGCGGCCGAAAGCTTGGCTTGGAGGCAGTTTGTGGAATACATATGCTCCACATAGGGAGCGGATATGGTATGACGATGATGTAATGCATTTAATTTTACAAAAAACAAATTAATATTTGAATAATTAGTTATTTCTGCATTGCATTATGAAACCCATTCGAAATATCAATAATAAGATGTGCCGAATTTATTCAACATAACAAATATTGCAACACTAAACAAAGTTGGTGCTCAAATACATTGTTTTCTCTTCATTCTAGAATACTCTAATCACATATTGAAGCGAAATGACAACATACATGAGTAATGGCATTTTCTACTTGCTGCAATACGGCTTCGGTACAATCGGCGGCATATCACATTACATAAATATGTATATATGGCCGGCGAAGACGGAAAATTCTCCGTTTTTGTGGACGACACCGTTCCATTGTTGGAGGCGAAAACGTGAGAAGTGACAAGTGACTAATAGAAAGGAGAGAACATAATGAAATATGACAAAATTACTGATACAAAGTCACATAATTATCCGGGTACTATAATACCAAATGTTATGTAAAATACTCGCTAGTCTTTGACGAAGATCATGACGTTGGCACGGAGATCGTCGCAATATACGAGTTTAAGGTAGTACCAAAGAAAATCTGATACATTACCAGTACTTCTTTAAGAAAATGAAGCTTTTCTTCTTCTTTCGCCACGTTCGCTCCTATGTGGAGCATGTGGACCTCACTAGATCCCTCCAGAGAACCCTGTCGCCAGCCAGCTCTCTCGCCTCCTCCCACGTCAGGCCTTCATCCATCAGCTCCGCCGAACACTTCCGTAGGATGGTCATCGACGGTCTGCCAGGACGAGGCAGCTCGGGTTCAGGCTCTCCCGAGGCATTCGGACATCCGGAGTACATGCCCAAGCCAGGTCCAACGCCGAGGCTTTTTAGCGAGTCAAAATCCTTGTTAACTAACAATGGATTTTACCCATGACTGGCTGCATGAGTCAAAACTGAAATCTCAACAGAAGGGAAGTAAATTAATTTACTAACTTCACTAAATAATTAATTGTCTAAACGAAATACATGTTTATTATTCGGACAATTTATAAAGTGCTGTTTTTTGCGAATAACCACCTCTAGAGCGCTGTACAAAAAGAGGCTAGATTCAACTCGTCCAGCAGCTACCAAGCCCATAGGCGGCTGGAAAATTGTAGCCCTGATTGAAATATAAACAAGATTTTAACTTATAAGATATAGAAAATTATATCAAATTAATATGTAAATATAGCAATAATCAGTATGTAAAAACGTGTATATAAGTTCAAATAACTGTTTTTAGGGGTTTTGCTTTTGGATTTTTTAAAATTTTATTTTAATTATTTAAGTGTTAATACATAAATTATAATAATAAGGAAAATACGTACCAATGTATTTTGTCTGAATAAAAGAAAATGTAGGTCCCTACTCTTCTCTGTTTACGTAAGAAAGACGTAAAATTTAATTTTGAAATTTTGTGCTGTGTAGCGCGCGTAAAGATCAAATTAATGAATCTAAGAGTAATGAACATTATTTAATACTTAATCATAGTGTACCTAATAATTTGATTCATGTTATACAGTCTCTGGGCATTTTTTTTGTCCCTAGTGAAATATTTTGAAAAGATACACGAAAACATTGCAAAAACAAGTAATTGCAAAGAAAGTATTAAAATATATATATTTAAAAAAAATACTGTCTTAATCATACATACATTTGAGTGTTATTTTGTAAAAATCTTTGAGAAAGTGTACATTAAAAAAATGTGCGACGACATATTTATTTATTTACATACCATATTTATCGAAAAAAAAATTCAAATCCAAAATAAAACCTCCAATAAATAGCCCTGTCTCAAATAAATTGGTCCAAAATCCCAACCTAAATATAAAAAAAAACTTAATCATTTTCAATTTAACTTAAATCCACTCATTAAAGTAACAATATTGCGAAGTTAACCGATTCTACCCTCTGCGCTCTGGTAGAAAAAAAAAAGAGTAATGGGAGTAAAGAGAAATAATATTGTGAGCTGAAAAAAAATGTATTTCCATATTTTATTTCACAAACTGTTAAATTCAAATGGCGTGCAAAATTAAAATTAAATAATAGTGTTACAAATTGTCAGCAAACGTAACAAAAAAGCTAAAATCCGTCACATCGCCTCCCAGGGGAGGAGGACGATAGAAAGGGTAGGAGGTTCGTTTTTATCGCAGTCTACCAAAAGGAGACAGAACATTATACCCAGGAGATGGGAGTAAACGAGCCGACAACACTGTGGCGAATCGATATCCCCGGCTCAGTTCTTGATTGTCCTAATTGCCTCTTGTGATAGAGCAATGAAGGATTTCGCGGCAGGCGGATGTGACGTGATATGTTGAGCAACGCTTTCCGGCAGACTAGCACCGTTGAACCCTTAATTAATTGAATGCGGTTTATACTGGCTACTTGTGTCATTTGCCATAGTTTAAAAATACACGAACAACTATATTCACACGGAATGTTTTAATATGTTTAGTTATATTTTATTTTACTGCTATGCACATAATATGAAAACCGGGTGAAAGATCAAGCTTAACATATAGTAAACTTTTTTCTAAAATTTTTTACGTTGGTACTAAATAATATTCACCAAAGATTAGATAAGTTAGCAAAGGAATAGGGGCGTTTACAGTGCTTATGACTTATACCTATTATTAGCTAGGTTAAGTGGCCACATGAAGTGCTACAACATTCTGCATTTACCTAGTAAGTGTAGGTATCGTTGTAACGATCGTTTTAAAGCGCTGCGGCCATCCCTAACGTTTGTATTCCCATTAAATTTAAAAACAGTTACGCTACACTTGTTAAAAAACCGTTCAATTGACGTATACAACAAACCAGATAAATAAATCCCAACATTATTTACTCTTGCATCTGCCGTTTTCATTACGATTTATTAATAACGCGTTTTCAAATTCGATTACGTTTACATGTTACATGTAACAAAAGTATATTTACGTTCCTTTGTGTGGGTTGAGACTATAGTCAACAATAATTGTTAATATTAAAACTTTTATCAATAGTTATCCCATATGAGAGTTACGGGTTAGTCGAGAGTTTGGGGTTAAACGCAAATGGGAAGCTAGGCCTTTGTGTATGAGATTGATTTATCACGGACACTACACGCGGAGCGGTCACTTCGCAAGTGGCTATAGAAATTATACGCTTCGTAATTTATAAGGCACGATTCTATACGAGCCGTCAGGTTCTATGGGCACGTCATAATCCCGTGATGAATGTTGGGGAACAACGTACAAGGGCGTGCGTTACTAACAGTTACCTGTGCGATCACATAGCGCTTCGTATAATATGATACAAGATACAACCACTAAACAAACAGACTAAACATGATGGAGCGTGATGGAGCCAATATATAAAAGTGATTAAACATGATGGAACCACTATAAAAAAGTGAATATCCAACTCATGCCAGTGACATAATCTATTATTGTACATTGTACTTTTATTATTGACGTGATAACGTCTAATAAATCGATAACCGCCGGCTGCACGCACGAAAAAGCATGACTCATCGTCATGTTTCGCCTGAGCCGAGTGTGCAAGCGAGAGCGCGGAACAAGCGATAAAGAGGCACGATCGACCTAAGCGTCCGAGTAGAAGGGAGACAGCAGCAGCACACAAGCTACAAAGTGAAAGTGAAATTAACGAGTGCAAAAAAAATGATAATTTATGGAAAAAATTGTAATTTTCAATTAACTCCTGCTTTGTATTATACAAAATAATGATAATTTAGTAATAATAATTCAATTCAATTCATAAAAGTATGCTCTTTTTCATAAATGTTTTCTTATGACGTTATCACGTAAAATTATCGTCCGTAAACCGACTTTACAGGCAACCAAAAGTTATTTTATATTTATATTTTATTCCGATACTGACATTTTCTTCCAACAATTTCTAAGTATCGTGTTCGTAATTCTTAGTACCTAGGTATATTGTTGAATTATTTTCTCTCGTGATTGCAACTCACCTGACTTGGAGTATGAAGTCATCGCACGCCCCTGACATACAACTAAATATATTATGTTTTACAACCGTGCTTGACGAAGATATAATATTCCACGGTAATATTGATTAACTTGGAAGATAGGGAGATTACTATTACTATTAGATACAACACTAGATAAGAAGAAAATTATATTATGTATGTATATTTAGTAATAACTAATGAGTAGTAACTCCTAACCAAATGTTCTGAATCACATACTGAAAAGACGAGAGATTTTGTTACTAGAATATTTCACTTGATCATCTTATTATATTGAATATTTGTCGTCTTTGAATTAGAAACGAGTAAAAATTTTGCTAAAATGCATATTCTTCTTTCGTTGTTAAAAAAAAAACTTGTATATATAATATTTCCTGTTTTAGATATGGTCATTTACCTTTTTCTGAGATATTCTGCCGAAGCATTTCAATATTAAGTCTACTTTCAACTACTGAAAATAGCTTTTATACGTATATCACGCTCTATTAACCTAAAACTAAATAACTTTGAAAATAAAAGCAAAGCAATGCCACCAGAAACAAGAAGGAAAGGAAAAAACACAAACTACAGCCAGAAACAATAAAAATATGTTGAATTATATGGATAAAACACTTTGATTTTTGTCCACTGAGTTTATATATTTTTTAACACGACATGTTTCGGACACGCAGTACTGTCCATCTACAGGTATATTTTAAAAGCTGTGTAGTTTACACCTGTAGATGGACAGTACTGCGTGTCCGAAACATGTCGTGTTAAAAAATATATAAACTCAGTGGACGAAAATCTAAGTGTTTTATTTATATATAATTTAATATGTTATTCCACAACGTTAACGCCGATTCAATAGATGGTATAAAAAAATGTAGTTAAAATCATTTTCTGATTGAATTTGCTGTAAAAGCACAGTAAATAAGTTTTTTTTTGGGAAGGAACAGCTAAACATATGGCTTAAGACCCTTTAAAAAAACATACATATTCATCTCTAAGCTTACCTATTATTATACAATATAAATATTATGTTATTTATTTCTCTGTACTGTTAAATGTTCTAAAATGTATGAGGTGTTTATTTCCTAAATAAAGTATACTAAAAAAAAAAAAATATTTAAAAAAGTCTACAAAGTCATGTCTAGGACAACGTAGGTACCGAATAAATACATTTTCTCAAAAAGAGAGTACACCCCGTTAGGTACATTGTGTAAATTAACTGGCATTGTTCACTTTCCCCTTTGTTACTGTATAAATTCGAAACAGTTACCTTTGTTTTCCAGAGCGAGGATCATAAGTTTAATGAAGACATCCCACGGAACAATGTTTTTTCCTTTTCCAGGAAAAGGAAATTCCTATCCTCAAATCCGATTACGTTTCTCTCAATGATTTCGAAAAGGGAAAATTATCTTTGATCTTTATTTCAAATCTTATAAGCAATTTGATCGAAAAATAAATAAATAGATTAACGTTTTTCCATGAAATGTAGGTAGGTATTAGAACTAGATACTCTAAATTG
Organism: Micrasema minimum; assembly: GCA_022494985.1. Taxonomy (NCBI): domain Eukaryota; kingdom Metazoa; phylum Arthropoda; class Insecta; order Trichoptera; family Brachycentridae; genus Micrasema; species Micrasema minimum. The sequence goes on from JAGVSP010000369.1 coordinate 134,940, forward strand.
TCTAAATTATCTCCTTTCGTAAGATTGTGTATGCTCATGGCACCCTGAGGTCTCTGGTCAAAATAATCACCCTCTTTCGCTATAAAAAGAAAAGTCCAAACACATCATTCGGTAAATACTTGTGGATGGTCATAATACGAGTAGTTCAATACGATGAGTAATTTGAGTGTTCTTTCGTAAAATCTTTGAGAAAGTGACATTAAAAAATGTGCGACGACATATTTATCGAAAAATCCAAAATATCCAAAATAAATGGTCGTATCCCAAATAAATTTCTCAAGGTTGTGTAGTTTTTTGTTAAATTTATTGATTTATTTTTAGTTCTAAAGAATAGGTTATCACACAAACGCGTAAAATCCCAATTATAAAAAAAATTAATTTAAAATCCTTACTTATTTTAATAAAATTATTTTATTTTGGAGGCAGTTTGTGGAATCCATATGCTCCACATAAGGAGCGGATATGGTAAGATGATGATGATGATGATTATTTTATTTTATTAACTCTTACGATTATTTTCTGTCTTTTTGTTTATTCCTTATATTTTAATAATATGAGTAGGTATGCGTTTACAGTTTCTCGTTGTCTTTATAAATAATCTTTGTGCTACTAAATTCAACATAGATACGGACCACAGACTATAAATACTAGTAATAAATAGTACGGACTGAGTTTTTTAATAATAATATCAATGCATTATCATCAGTATGAAAATATAAACTATTTTCATTGAAGGCAAGTTCGTTTGGCTAAGAATTTTATGATTTCACGCGGTTTTGTCAAAAAGAACAATATTTTACATCATAACATACGTATAAATAAATAAATAAATAACCACTGTTTGCTCACTTCACGTCTTTAGAAATTTGTCTTGTACATTGTGTTGTCCACGTAATTGGTGTTATGTTGTATATGTTACCTCAAATTGGAAATTCTTACTTCATTGTACCAAACATAGTACTGTGTGTATAACATTAAAATATAAATAAATAAGCGTCTTTTTCGCGAGAAATCACCTCAAGAAACCAACTCGCAAAAACGTCCTTATTTTCTATAAAATTCACAAATTTTGAAAATAATGTAACAGGTGTGACAAAAGTCTCAGTCAGAAAATCGGATTAAAATGTTGGAAACAAAGAAAGTACAAGTAAAAGTTAAGAGTTCGACTTCTTTGCAGCTTAATGTTAAAGTCTCTGCACTTATAGAAAGCCCTCTAAGAAATCGTTTGACGGTTTAAAGTATTTTCTGCATGTGTTTCCTTCAATACTCTATTCATCTTGTTGGAGATGAAATGCTTGAAATGAAAACGGAAATATAAATCGCATCAATAAAAGCTTGAATATTATAATTTATAAGATAACCCCATATTGTGGTATGAATTGTGTGATTACAATATTAAAATTAAGTTTTGTTATTGAAGCTACTGGCACAAAAGTGGCCTTACTCCAAATATTAATTTTACCAGAGGCGTCGTACTTACTCGTAAAATGGTAAACGGCATTTATTTTAGCGCTTAGCACTTCATATTAAACGGGATATTATGTATGCAGATTATATCTACAATCATATATATTAATTATTATTTATTCTGTTTCCCACGCTTCTTTATAGAATGAAGCTCAAAATTCTCGATTACATCAGCTTGATGACCTCAAACAAAGATAAGCTCACAGGATGGAAAATACGTCAGTAATGCTCAATTGAAAGTAAGCTGTAAGATTGTTCGTAATCTTTTGTACATTATATATCATATTTACAAAAAATAAAGAACTTATTTTTTCAATGCTCTTAAAAATTATTTATTTCATGACGCCAATAAATTTTGTTAAAATTTCGCGTCATACTTAGAAATAGGCGTTTTTTCTACAAACAAATAAATAATCATAATATTTTTAATTGCCCCTGTATACGTGAGCATTGATAAATAATAGGAAGATGGTGAATTTTAGAATAGTTTAACCGGAAAATAATAGATCATTAGAAAGGCACAGCAATAGACTAGAAGGTGAAAGCTCTTTACTCTTTAGATTTTTCTTGTTGAAATTAGATAAAGTTTCTTAAACTACTTTATACATTTTAGTACAGTGAAACGTTAATTCAAATACAAAAACTTTAGCAATGAACCTTTAACTTCCGGAAATTTAAGGCACCATGTGACATCTCTGTGCCACCCATTTTAAGTCATTTATACTACTACTACTACTACTCTCCCTTATCCGCACCTAATGGTACATTGGGCACTGAATTGGTACACCAAGTACAGTGTATCTTGATTTATTTTTTAAATACTCGAAGGTAGGATGATCACGATCAGTCTTACGCTTCAGAGCCAGTTCAAGATATCTCTCTTCTTCTTCTTTATCAGCCATTGTTCATCCACTGCTGGACATAGGCCTCCTTCATGTTGGTCCACTGCTTTCTGTCCTGGGCTTCGAGCTGCCATCTGGATCCTGCAGTACTTTTGATGTCGTCTGTCCATCGTCTTGGTGGTCTTCCTACTGGTCTCCTTGCAGATCTAGGTCTCCAGTTAAGCAGGCGTTTCAACACATGGAATATTATAATTAAGTCATTTATTAACATGTCAGGAAAACTAGGTACACACAAATAGGGTCACATTTAATTACATTCATGACATATTATTAACACGTATTCCGGATTTATTCATAATCCTGAAAGCAGCTTGATTATTAAATTTGTTGAGCAAGTACTTACTACAATATACCCTTTGTGTTTGATTCCCGCTTGAACAGATCGTAAGTTCTGTAGAACTCGTACACTTCCCATCAGTTCACAGCACTTCATGCTGCAACTTTCACCTCCTCAGATGTCTGAATCTCGGCTGCATCGTGAATTGGGACTAAATCAAATCAAGTAGTTTAGAGCTCGCAGCTCGCTGTTCCAAGGCGGGGGCGGAGTGGAGTGGAGAGAGACGGTTAACTCGTCCTAACCTCACTTGAACGTGGCTTTGTAATAATGTTATCTGTATAACTAAAGCACTATTGATCAACGTTTCAATAAAGCCAAATTAACAGTGTTGTGAAGCTACTACATAAGTATTTAATTACTTGTTTGTACTGCACATAAACAGAACATTCGAATAAAATGTAAATGCACCCATTTCCTACTACATACTTTCCCTTATCCGCACCCAATGGTGCATAGGGCATTTGCAGCTATAGTTTACGTCGGAGCTACGGGGCGTGGAGGACTCTCTTGGGAGGACGCACAGGAATTGGCGGTTGATCGCCCATATAAGAGGCAGTTTGTGGAATCTATATGCTTCGCATAGAGAGAAAAATGGGTCGATGAATAAAAAAATACTTAATAAATCAACATTAATAAAATGTAGAAAACCAATCGTATGATGCTATGGGTTAAGTTTTCTCAAATATTTTATGGATACGAAATCATAAATAATACCGCTACTAACTAACCCTCACGTCATTTCCTCGAAGGGGTAGGCAGAGAAGATAGACCGCTAGATCACTGCAGTAGCACACTTTCTTTACCACCTATTATACACCACCTTTTATACATAGTATTCACTATCTGCGGGAAAATATAATCAATAATATGAATGATATAAACCGTCCATTTATACAAAATATTATTGAGTTCTGTATCAACTACTTTGAATTCCAAGCCAAGAGATTTTCGTCAAAAATCCTTAAGTAAACTCCCATATTTTAATAAATTATTTCTTGAATAAATTTATACGCAACTGCGCTATTATTGTCCCGCGGTAACAGATAGGTACCGAAGTTTTTTAATAAATTACCTAGAGTTTTACAGCAGAATACTGAAAAGGCTGAGGTAAGCATTATCGCCCAAATTAAGAAAGATGTTTTACGATGTTTTTTTGTGGAGAGCATTAACGATGAAAGAACGATTGGCATGGCAAGATAAGTACAACAAATAATTGAAAGTGGTCATGGTCATGAGGAGATGAATAAATATGTGCGGCAGAGGAAGTGTGCCAGGACATGGTAGCGTTCTATCCTCTCTACTTACCCCTTCGGTGAAATGACGTGATGGTTAGTTAGTTTATTAATCACCTGCAGTTATTTCAAAGCTATCGTAATCAGCGTTTATTTGGTTTAAAAAATAACCTACCGTAAAACCTAAAAACTTTACCTTTGGTAGACAACTTCGCGTCTCAGAAAAAAGTTATGCTATTATTTTTGTCTTATATATTTTTGCTGTATATTTCTATGTACACCACCAAATTATGAAAGTAAAATATTTATTTTAAAAAAAAACCCAATCTTACCAAATAAATTTTAGTGTGATGGCATTTTAAATCATATATTTTTAAATACATTATGTAGAAAATAACGCCAACAGCCACCGCCTGCGGTTTTATCCACCTAGCCAAGCAGTCGCTCGTCCTCAGTATTATGTTAGCGTATTATTGGATATTTTTAAAAAAATTAATTGACATGTGCATTAGAAAAAAGTAATCTTATACCCACTAAAAATATCTTTAATTAATATCTAAAGGTGCTTATCTTTAATTGTACTTTTTAATTGGCCATTTTTATTATGTTTCTATTTAATTTATATATTTTAAATAACAGCTTCGCGCTGTTCGGTAAACAATCTCCTTCCAACTTGATATTTCGAACAAACATGTAAACCCAGTTATTAGCACCAATCGATTATAATATTCATAACCTGTTATCGAAGTTTAATTGTTTCTTAAAAAATCCTCAATCTGTTTCCTAAACTTAATAAATATCGTGTGTTAACTAACTGCAATAAACAACAATGTACCTAAAGTGTTTATTCAATTAGTTGCATGAGCTGTCATAATGAGAAACTGCATCGTATTTATGATGCAAATTGTAAATCACAATTTACGAGCGTTGGTTGTTATGCAACGAATTACCAATAATTAAGTACCTTGCAGAAAATAGAAATAAATAAATAACACTATGCTACAATTGTACAAAGTAACATCTGCAGTTTTGATGTAATAAATATTTAACTTCTAACTTATCGTTTATTTATGACTTTCAAATTAATTTATTAAATAAACATATAGAGCGTAATGCGCACTCTACACGGGACCGAAATCAGCACAGTTTTTTTGTGCAATTAGAAAACTGTACAGTTACTTGTGCAGTTTCTTGTTCAGAAAACTGTACAGCCTGTCAAAAGACACGCTAAATATGTATGTATACTTTTTAAGAGCGATCGTAAGTTATTATTGTTAATATAGCTAATTATGTAAATGTTTTTTTACGTTTTTTAAAAGCATTTAATATAACATTAATATCTGAAATACTGAAATCAGTACAGTTTCTTATGCAGTTTCTTGTTCAGAAAACTGTACAGTCTGTCAAAGACAAGCTAAATATGTGTGTATACTTTTTAAGAGCGATCGTAAGTTATTATTGTTAATATAGCTAATAATGTAATGTTTTTTTACGTGTTTAAAAGCATTTAATATAATATTTATATCTATTTAAACGTTTACTTAAAAACATTAACTGTCAGGTCAGCCAAACGTTGCTCTGACCATTTAATATTCTATTACACGGGACAGTTTGCAAACTGCACAAGAAACAGTACAGTTTTCTGTCGCTTTAATAAAATGCGCTTCAATGTATGTTTTACAAGCTGTAATTATATTTTTGTACATTGTATATTGCGTACATAAACTGAACTGAAATAATAAGTAACTTCCTACATAAGTACATACATTCTATCTTCTTTATAAAATCTCTGTTTTCATAGTGTCATAGTTCACCATGCCATGTACAGTTGATTTTTATGGATTATTACGGCCTCCAAAGCACTTATTTCGCTTCCATTTTTTATTCACAAATTATTTAGATCAACCGCATTTGGTGTATGATGCAGTGCCCTATGCACCATTAGGTACCTAACTAGCTGAAAGATAGGACTAATTTAAAATTTTATTCATTCATTTAATTGAAAATGCAATCATAATTATGGTACCGTAATAAAAAAACATTATTCCTGCCAATTGAGTTGTTTGTAATTAGAAATAATGAATTCTTAAATTTATTCATTTTTTTATCATAGATTTTTGTTAATCGAAGTTACAAACCAAAATCCTTGCGTTTTTAATGTTCTACGTTCTACATTTCTACATACCGTCAGTGTTGTGATGAAACAATCCACGTTAATAAGTAAATAACGTCTGGGATTTCTTTTTTTTATCTATCAATTCCAAATAAACCTCTTCAAGGGATATCTTTTTAAAAGCAAATTGATTTTAAATCCATCTGTTTTGTAAACTCTCTATCAGCCATTATAAAATAAACTGTTTACAAAGTGTGTATTTTGATTAGAACAATAAATCAATCGGCGCGGGCGTTTATTTCGGCAAACATTAAAATGGTACCGAATTAAAAATGGATTTCTTGTGTAACCGAAACATTTAATAGCGCATAGTTTCTCTATGTAACATTCAGAAAGTTAAAGCTAGTGTTGTCTCTACGACTTAGCTAAGCTTCATGGTAAATGGAGTATAAAGTATTTACGAATGTAGATAGAAGTTGTATTATGCAGCCGAGAAATGCAGTCACAGAGCTTGACTAACTAGTTTCAAGTTCCAACATATTTCATGAAACTCTTCAACGTTCGCAACTTCTTAGTAATTTTATCAATTAGCGTTCTCAGGCTTGTTCCTAAGAACTGCTGAGCCAAGTTTTGTTGTAAGCTTTATAAAATAACATACCTCCCATATGTACGGTCTAATTCCAAATATGCGAAGCTCAGAGGTTAGAGAAAGATAGATATTCTCACTATTAAAAACTGCAGAAGCTTTATTTGAAACAGAAATAAATTTTCCTCACAAATAAATTTTATTCAACTGGCAATTTTTGTTTGCATGATGGACTCATTTTTCTTTGTCCCGAGGACCGAATCGATAATATTTTTATAGTTGAATGTCTAAAGACCTCGCCCGCCCGGGTTGACGGTCACCTCCCAAAAAATAACTTGAGATAAAATAATCCCCAGAATGTTTTTATTCCCTTTGGCTGGTCTCGAATAAAACAGATCCTCGTAAAACCCACCCGCGCTAGGCGAATGATTCGTTTAGCCGAACGATATTTCACCACAAGGGGGGGCGATGAATAGTTGCAGTAATGAAATAAGACAAAGAAGTGTTTGAGAGCTTTTACCGCGAAAGCTAGTTTTAAAAGATCACGCTTTTGTACTGTTATGCATTTAAATCCGAAGCTGTATGAGGGATTTAAAGTGATAAAAATGCACTTTTAGAATAGAGTTCTATTTTACTGCATACTTTTAACATTCAAAACTGCTAATAATTTACTCATAAACGTATAATTTACTTTTTATGTTTAAATACCTACCTAATTAATTTTTTTTATTATCATCAAGAAAAATTATGAAAAATCATAATTACGATGTGCAAATCACTTGAAAAAATACTCCTTCGCGGCTAAACTTTTTTTCATCATCAGCATCTTACCATATCCGCTCCCTATGTGGAGCATATGGAATCCACAAACTGCCCTCCAGGCCAAGCGATCGGCCGCCAGCTCTCGTGCATCCTCCCAAGTCAAGTCCACGTCCCGCAGCTCTAACGCAAACTGCCGACGAATTGTCAACAGTGGACGACCAGGACGCCGAGAACCTGATGCTTTGTAAAATAGGCAGCCAGTTAAGGCTCTCGGTAGGCATACGTAGTATATGGCCTAGCCAGCCGAAACGCCTTCGCCGGATGTCAGTAGATTCCAAGGGTTGCTGTGTCCGTTGCCTCACCTCTGTGTTCCTTACAAAGTCAAATGGTCTTATGATTACCGGTCATGTGCTCCGATGAGTGTTGAATGTACTAGTCACTAGTCTACTAGTCGATTCAAGAGGCTACGAAACTTTTTGTCTCATTTACATGACTTGTTCATGGTTAAAAAATAATTTAGTTTACGATTTTGGCTACTGCGAAAAAATAAAACTATCGTCGGCTCTTTATTAACAAATTTATTGACATCCAGGTTTGATACTAATTTAATATAAGTAATATTATTTTAATTCAACGCGCGACGCATAAATTAATCATTTAATCCTTTCATCTGTTTTCATTTCATTGCTGCAATGTGTTCCAATGACATATTATTAATGCCTGTTTTGTTAATTTGTATAAAATACCATAAACACCGTCTCCCGCAGAGTGATTTGTCCCTCAAATTAAATAAATATAATAATTTACATATTTAATCTTTATTAGCTATTTATCCTCGAATTAACTGTCACTAGAGACGTGCATATTCAAAAAATATTGTTTTAGATAATTTTTTTTAAGAATCTGTTTTTAGTAACATTATCTGATGCAGCAATCTTTGTGAATATTTGTTTTTGTAAATATTTATTTAAATTGAAATCACTAATCGAAATTGGTGTCATTAATTTTACGTGAGTAACTAAAAGTTATGTCACAGATGATATTTTTGTATTTCTATTTTAACGAAAATAAGAGTAATCGTGTGATGCAGGGCTATTTATAATTCTTAGACATCTATTTTTTTATATATTTATCTCAGCCGATTTGCCACTGGAGATTATTTACAGCGGAGAAGATACGGAGGCGATTTGGAAATATTTATACCGCTCGCGCTCGTAAAATGCGATCCTTTGTGTAGAGTTGAGATGAATGATGCTGACACATTTTCAGGAATAACAGCCCCCGCAGACTGGAGACTTTCTATCGGGCGAAAGTTTAGTCGGGCTTTTAATCAGTATGAAGGTGTATGCAAGTGCGCATACTACAACGATCCGGTATCGGCCGATTTCTAAGTTTAATAGGCCTTGCGATTGCCTTTAAACTATCGGCCGATAGTTTAATCAGTATGGCGCTCTTCCACGCACACTTGCCGATCGTTTAATCGGGCGATAGCTTTCTCCTTCGTAGTATTGCAGCAATAATAACTTTTCTTGACAATATTGTTCCAACATTCATTGCGACCGCTCTCTTCAAAAGTTCGTAATTAACTGGAAAATCATTCGAGAGCAGTTGGCCGACTGTTCTCTAGTCTGCGCACTCATCAGCAACCCGACTGTTTTGTTGTTTTGACTGTTTAGTGTGCGCGCTAGCAGCCCAACCCGACTAAACTATCGCCCGATAGAAAGTCTCTAGTCTGCAGGGTACCTAAGAGGAAAGCGTAAGGTTTATAGAAAAAAATATGTAAGTGATCACGGTCACTCAAAAACAATCAATACTAGGTACTATCGTCAGTGATATACTAAAATTATTCCGCATTACCATTATAATAAATACTTAGGCACAACCAGAAAAATCCAGAACTATGTTAAATAAACGTCTTTATTACTACTTTATTACTACTACTTTTCCTTATCCGCACCAAATGGTGCATAGGGCACTGCATCTATACACCAAGTGCAGTGTAACTTAATTATTTTATTACATGAAAGTAAGATGAACAGTCATACGCTTCAGTACCAGTCTAAGGTATCACACGTGAAATATGAATATGAAAATCACATGTAAATAAATATTTCATGTTGACGGGGGCGGGGGTCCCCGTAGGGGTACGGGAATCGAACCCGCAAACTCAGGCACGGTAGCCAAATGCGCTACCACTATCCTACGAGGCGGACAAACGCCCTTTATCCTGCCTGTAAAGCTTAAAATTTTAATGTAAAAAATCTCGAATCTCCTCGGGTTTATCTATGGCGTTTTATGCCTGATTAGCATATTACTGTTTCTTACAGATTTTTCTGCTTTAGCTGGCACTCATTTTACGTAATAAGTCACGTGGCTTTAAAAATACTTTAAATCAATCGGCAAGTTAATTCAAAAGCGTGTTTTAACACCAAATATTTTTAAAAAATACAATCATAGTTTATTCGTTGGAATCTTTAACATATGAATACTATATAACACTAAAGTCGCCTTATGATGATATAACAAAGTATAGAAAGAAAAATTAAAAGTTAGAAAGTGCTTTCCTAACGGAAGACCCACTGTCGTGAATAATGTCGACATCCGATTTCCGATATAGATACTTTATACTAAAATCCGCTTTGTGGCATAGTGGTAGCGTGTTTGGTTCCTGAGCACGAGGTCTCGGGTTCGATTCCCGTAGGGGGTCAACACGAAATATATTTATTTACATGTAGTTTCATATTAGCACTTGGTGTACCGATGCAGTGCCCTATGAACCAGTAGTAGTAGTTATACTGAGGAGCTTCTAATGTCCATAAAGTAGAAACGCCATTGACACTCGCATCATGTTTCCCCGTTAAATTATGAAAACATAGTGAGGGAACAATTTGTATTAATCTCAAGCACGAATCATGACAGATTGTAGGCACATAAATCCGAATAGGATTGTAATGTATTAGTATCGCTATAAGAGCTGGCAAGGATACATACTATTTAATAAATCGTCTATGCTCGTCAAACAGTATGAGCCATGTGATTCTGAGCACATTCTGATCTCAATTATCTAATCGATTATTACTGTTTTAATGATAAGCCTAAACAGAGAAAAACACTTGGATCTGTAATGACTTTTTATTTTTCGTATTTTCCATAAATCAAAAGTGTTTTATCTGTTCATTTTTTTATTCTGTTATTATCGACCATCCCAGAAAGTGCTCAGAGTAAAAGGACTCACTTTTTGAAGTGTATCGACGACGATATTGTAGTTTCTGTAAAATTTAAGACTTGGGGTGGCTTCATTATTTATTTATAAATTAAGTATTGATATACAGTAAATACGTTTTAGTATAGATATATTAAAATTATTGTTTACCTTCTTAGACATCGATCCACAACCATCTAATTTGGTATATTGCAAACATATATTTAACCCGTCATATTCCGATTTAAAAAAACTTGAATTTAGTTTTGTTGTCACAAATATTTTTTAGCACGTAGGTACATTTATAAATTTGATTTGTCTTATTACCTTTAGTCTTACATAAAAGCTTCTATGCTTTTGAAAAAACGGCATTTCTCATGGGTTTGAATTCACCATCTCAAGGTTTAAAATAAAAATGTATTATTATTATAATCATGGAAAAAAATTTAATTCGCTCATTATCTCAAAATCTTTGTAACGTGTGTATAAAAAATCCAAACAAAAAATAAATGTTACGCACATAAAAATTAAAATAAACTTTTGTACAAAACAACACAAAAGACACAATCTAAATCCATCTGATACTCGTACTAAAAAATTTGGTCTAAAGTCTCTACTGTACCTGGCTTGTAGGGAATATAACCGGCTTCCTGAGTGTATTAGAGGATCTAATAATGTGGCTGACAGCCTTAAGCAGTATTACTTAAGGCAGCATGTGGATGGTGATAATGAGCATTAATTTTCCTTGTTATAATTTTTTTGCGTTTATATTATCATATAATTGTGTGTTCTGTCGTGAATATGTAATCACAAATGTAATTATTTTAAGGCCAAAAATGAGTTGTATGTCACTAATGGGAAATTCATGTATTGTAATAAATGTGTTTGATATCAATAAAAAAAATGAAATAAAAACCGCTAATATGTTAGTTCAGTGCCAGCTTTCCATGCAAGACCTTTAATAAGGCTTTACCCGTGTATTATGATAAGTTTGTTATACGTTCTGATATATGTTAACATAAGATACAATGCAGCATGTAGTATGAAGTTCAGAGTACGGAGTATGGCGCATATATGGGTAGACATCTTGAGACCACTTCGGAGATATTAATCTCAACGCGCCGGGAATATCAATGTAAAGAAAATCTTTATTCGATCGATAATCCCAGTTTGTTCAATGTATGGTACTACGTGCATGTAATTTCTACTAAGGTGAGTCTTCACGTGTATATTTTGTTAGAAATTAATAATCTAAAATTTTTCTTTGAATCGTATTTGATTATTATTTTCCGAACTTCCGAATAATGCCACATTCTTCGAAAAAGAATTTCAAAGAAGAGGCATTCGCATACTTGACAAATACCACCGTGCCAAGTGTAGCCTAGTGACGCTAGTGACCCACTACGTCACACATCATATCTTACTAGGCATCTAAGTCATCGCCAGACATCTACGTCACACGTTTGAAAGGGTGAGTGTATTTACCCAAGTGCTTGAGTCTTTAGACGGTGGGATTTGATTTCCGGTGGATGTTTTAAATGCCATCAAGCGCAATAAACAAGACCATGCAAACCGCAAATAATTTCTTCCATATTTTTTAAAGATTTGTTTTGATTTGAGCTCTTTTATGACAAGGCAAAAATATATAGAATTTAGGTAGACTCAATGTACCGGTGTACCAATGCAGTACCCTATGCACCATTCGGTGCGGATAACGGAAAGTAGTAGCAGACTCAATGAGTAGTCTTCGGTCTCTAAAATTCGTAGTGTTAACGCATAAAACTACATATTTTCCCGAGTTTTTCTAATAGGCATTTTGTTTTCAAAATATTGTACAAACTTGGAAAAAGACATGATAATGTTTGCTTATTACGTTTAAATTATCGATAAAGTATTGCTGATAACACCTACAGATTGCCTCGTATACAATGAGGAAATCCACTGCTACCCGGAATTGAATTTTAAAAATGCTTTCGTGTAGACGCGAATATTTAAAAATTTTGAAGTGGGATGAAATATCCCAAAAACGCACGCAAAAATTAATATAAAAAATGTTGAAAATAGCATTCATTTCAAAATCTTAAATAATTTATTTATTTATTTATTTATTTATTCATTATAGACGCCTATACAGGCTTTTCATAAAAAGTAGAATACAAAAATATAAGCAAATACATAAAAATTTAAAAATATATATAATACATAATATGCCATAAATACACAACAATACAATGCTAAAGTTTATTACAAAATGACTTGACTGATCCAATGCTGGAGTTGAAGAGATCAACACCCTCGCACACCAAGTTGCCATTCCTTTGAATCCTATTTATGGCGTAATTATAAGCGTAATTTCTATTTCCGGTGTTTGGATCAAACAAACGGCAACTTCTTGTAATGACGTCACTCCTTGTATCTAAGTGTAGTGTTTCCGGTTTCCGTTTTTAAACCCCCGTAGCCGCGTTCCATGGCATTTTAATATGGAATACAATCTACATACAAGCTTCTATTGCAAAAAAGATGGCCGCCATTCAGTCTACCTGGAACAGCTGTTAACAGTATATGACAGTTGAGTCGACGGTATATTTTTATCTGTGCTTCCCGCGTCAGTTTGCATAGATTTTTGACAGTTTTGTTACTGGCTGGAGAAATACCATGGCCTTAAACAACCCGTTTTATGACGTCACTCCTGCAAAAATGACGCAGTTAGTACATAGTTGGTATTTAGCGCGGTATTTGAAATGTGCAACTTTAAAAAATCGTATCTTCATCAATAACTTATAAAAAAATATTAAATATATTTTTTTTGTTTAGATAAATGGTAAGTTTATATAGAAAAAAATTACTTTAGAAAACAGTGGATTCCCTCATTAGGTACTAAAGCGCCATTTTTTCTCATAATTTTATTTTATTTATTACTAATTTTAATAAATGATCCCATGTCAAAACCCATCATTATATTTATTAAGTATATTACATCGTAACGCGGCGTGTCTAAGGAATTTGTGTGGCGTTCCAAGTCACTGGAAATAAAGATCAAATAACTTAGTTTGATATCTGATATAGGCAGAATAAACTTTAAGCGGATTCAGGAACTTATTTCAGTGCCGCATTATTAAGTTATACTATCCAATGTAATCCGGTAATAAAATGTAAATGGCGTCGTTCTAAAATACCACAATATCGTTTCTGTTTTGGAAAAATTCAGCTGAATGTAATCAGATTATCCGAGAAAAAGCAATCTCAATATAAAATTATATTTGTAACAAGCTTCACAAAGCGTTATTTTGGTCCTGAAAAAGTTTGTAATTTTAATATAGCAATTAGTTTTACTTTAAACAAATAGGTATAAATCCTTACAAATGGCGGCCAGGCCAACCAAATTATTAATAAATTATAAAGTTGTCCATTTATTACAGGGTGACGTGGGATTAAATTGTATCGATTAAGAGACTTTCAATAAAGGTTTAAGCATATGGAGTCCACAACTGTACCCAAAATATCAATCAGCTGCTAATGCGTACTTTATATGGGACAGAAAACTGCCTAGTTTCTTGTTCAGAAAACTGTACAGTCTGTCAAAAGACACGCTAAATATGTATATTTTTTAAACGCGATCGTAAGTTATTATCGTGTGCTTGCACACAGGAAATTGGTAATACAGCTAATAATGTAAATATTTTACCTACTTGTTTTTTACGTTTTTTAAAGCGTTCAATATATCAATATCTACTTTAACGTCTACATAAAAAACATTAACTGTCAGGTCAGCCAAAATGTCGAGCTGACAATCTAATAATCCATACAGTTTTCACTTTATACTGAACAGTTTGCAAACTACACAAGAAACTGTACAACTGTTTTCTGTCCCGTGTAAAGAGCGCTTTAGTCTTTTGCGTCATTTATAATTCAAATTGATTCTGATGTAGTTTTAGCTGCCAATTCGCGATGGTTTAAAGTTTATCTTAATTTCATTGATCTTAATTACTTTAAATATTATATTATTTAATACTATTGATCCGTTGTTAAAAGATAATAATAAAAAATATTATTTATCTCCTCACTGTCTTCCTTTTTTTTAATTTAGATTTTTTTTAGTTAAATAAACTGGTTTGAGATTCTTTCAAAATAATGTTTTGAATTTTCTTCAAGAGGCTCGTAATCCTCTGAAGGCGCTTTGTAAAATCAAAATTTAAATTCTTGTTCGTGCTTTTATTTAAGAATTACAAAGAATTAAAAAAGTCAATACTTTACAAAGCTCGGAGAAGAGCTTAAAGGATTTTTCAAAAGTTTTGTTCACTTTAAAATTGACTTAATCACTTGACTTTCGAGCAACCTTTGAATTTAGTTATGAAACATTTTAATCCCTTTGAGTAATAGAAGCCGTAGGATCATGGCTTCCCCTTAGCACACCCGTTTAATGCTCGCCTTAAAACTCCACCCGGCCGCGGCCCGGGTTCGAATCCCACATAGATATTAAAATGAGGTACGTTATATACAATGTAATGCCTACATTTTTTAAAGTAAGGTTAGGTTGGGGTTGGTTTTGTTGATAAAATAGTCATAGTACAATGACACAGTAGTTGATGCATATTTCTATCACGTCGAAATCCATGAAATTCTATTCCCAAATTGATTGAAAATAAATATTTAAAAAGTTTTAAATTTAAAACTTATGCAATTTGACATCTCAACAAAGACGAGAAGTTTGGAAGGGAATATGGATATCTAGGCGTTTACAGGGCTTATGACCTGTCATTGACTGGGTTAAGTTGCCACTAGATGTATTACAACATTCCCCAATTCACCTAGTATTTGATATCCATATCTGCCAATATACAGTAAAATGGCGCGACGCTTCACATGTGAACACTCTCTGTCATCCATTGAGAAAATTGCTAAGCATTTTAGCAGAAACCTTTATGATTGCAAGTGAGATTCTTACCGAATTATATCACCTACTAGGAAACGCCTGAAGATGAATCTTCAATTTGTTATGCTTATATTTTTTACCAGCTAATTTTAATAAACAACATTTTGAGTGTGTCCAAATACTTGTAGACAAAAACTGGATTTCACCCATTACGGGCTAATAAGATTGTAATAAATTAGCCCGTAATGGGTGAAATCCAGTTTTTGTCTACAAGTATTTGGACACACTCAAAATGTTGTTTATTAAAACTTATGATTTGCTGTGGTTTTTGTTTCTGTAATTGGCCCATAACGGTGGTTAAAGATAAATAAATATTTAATGTATTCTGTTTCGTGTTGGTTTTAAAGCTCACCTGTAAATAATTTACCTCTATGATATAAATCCTTCTCCGCTGGACTGCAAAAGATCCATTTTCCGATACGCGGGGCCGATTAGTGGAAGCGATACCCGGCTTTAGGGTCGTTAGCCAGTAGGCTTTTCAGAACATTAGGGTATTAGGTAATGATGGATTAATCCCTGGCAGGCTCGACCTACTCCAGAGGAGTATTTCTAGAAAGTGCTATCCTGGTTTATATGGCACTCTATGTTTGATCTCCTTGTAAATAATTATGTATAATGTTACTGACTGCTACAGAAGTTGATGGAGAACGTAGGCAGGGGCATCGTGATTTTCTTTTGACTTGGGTTTGAGCGAAGCCCCAGGTCTTGATTAACTTCATTTGACATCCATGGCAGGCTTGACCTACTACCGCAGAATATTTCCGGAACATTCTGTCATGGGGATCGTGTGTACGCAGGAGATGGCTCGTTAGCTAGTAGACTTTTCAGAATATTAGGGTAAGTAATGATGGATTAATCCCTGGCTCGGCTTACTCTGGCGGAATATTTCCAGAACATTCCGTCGTGGACTGTCTGTATCGACTGTCGTTTGTTGGCTTTTCAGAAGTGAGGTAGGTATCCATGTAGTAAAAACGATTATTAATCATGTGATTAAAATGTTGTTTTTACGTAAACGCGAATCATTCGACCAAAAGTCTAGATATCCATATTCCCTTCCAAACTTCTCGTCTCTGCTGTGATGTCAAATTGTAAAAGTATAAGCGTTTTCAACAAGGTTACAAATAAATTAATAGGAATTTAACACATGTACATATTATACTAATTTCCATTTTCTCTTACAATTTGGGTCTTTCATTGCTTCGGTAGATAGTGATTATTATGAACGCCTTGTTGATCGTACCTAATATCTTCTTGTTAGAAATACACAAGCCGGCCAGTCCACTCCAAGGTCCTAGATATCTAGTTCCCAATCAAGTTACATAATCTCCACTAAATACCCGACCGTTTTTATTTACGTTTCATTACCTGTACAATTATTTACCAGAAAGCCATTAACTCGTTTTGTGTCCCTTTAATTTTCCAGTCTAATATTCAGTCAATCAACGGGACAGGAATTTATTTTCAAGTCGAATGTATAACTAATTCATTTATCAACAAACAACTGATCGTTGCCGCAGAGAACGGCGCTTTTAAAAAAATGAATGCAAATATTGGGTATGAATAATTTTCTTTTGTAAAAACAAAGTATGTATGTTCGCTTCGTAGCATAGTGGTAGCGCATTTGGCTACCGTGCATGAGGTCGCGGGTTCGATTTCGGTTTAAAAGCTGTTTTTATAAAAATACCGATGAGAACGTTGAAACCTAAAGTTTAATTGCTCTTTTATCGAACTATTAGAAGCGACTCGGTACTATTTCACCTAGTATTTGATAACCTTGTCAGCAATGTTCCCTGTGTAATGATTTTAATTTTCTGAGTAAAGTAACTAACTAACCATCACGCCATTTCCCCGAAGGAGTAGGCAAAAAGGATAGAACATCACACCACTCTATCCTGGCACACTTCCCTTGCTTTCTCCACATTCATACATCTGGTCACACGTCGATTATTCCGATTTATTTTAGCTACCAAGCCACGGGAGCTATCGTGGGTTGGAATTCCGACGATATGCAATACGTATTTAATTGACATTTTTGGCATTCAATTATTTCATAAGTGAAACTTTAGATGAGCGCTGAAGTGTAAGACTGAGCATCTTGCCTTCATGTAACAAATAATCAAGATTCACTGCACTTGGTGTAACAATGCCGTGCTATATGTGTCTCATTGGGTGCGGATAAGGGGAAGAAGTAGTAGTTGTAACTTGATTTGTGTTCACATTGTATCCCAATTATAATTTCTCATCCGAATTTTATTTAAAATTATTTTGTTTTAACAAAATTTTAATTCTTCTTTGTCTTTTGACAAATTAATGCGACTGTATATCCTGCCCTTCCGATCGTATTAATATTAAATAAAGCGTGGCTGTTTTATTCTCCGACCCTTATCCATCTTCCTAACACTTCACCCCTCGTGTTTCTACTCCCTGCACAGGTAGCTAGTGGCTAGGTACACATTAGGATAACATGAATACGTAATACACAGCTAAGCTCTCCCTCCTCGGCCGTAAATCAGGGCCAGACTACTCCGCTACTAAATCAACTTTATCGGGGATAATTTAGCCCCTATTTTGATATTATTTTCAGCCGACTCAGGCGAGCGGTATGTCACACAAAATCAGTTGAACAAACTTAAAGGTAAGTGCGAGTAAAGCCGATATGTTGGTGATGGCGAATGCCTACATAAATTATGGAAGTACCTGCTTACTAAATTTACGAGGTTAAAACGTTAGATCTACGCTTTCTTAAATACTGACGAATTTCCAAAAGAACCAGTAGCCGGTAAACACTCTACCTCCTTGTCTAACCGTGCTTTTTAAATTAATAAATATTCAATTGCATCAAATGAAAGTTCATTCTTCTTATTACGGATTGAAATATGTGCAAATATCATAAAATTGAAAAGATCTCTTGTCATATATAAAACAATATATTATATATTTATTTCTTACTTTCCATAGGTATAAACAAAAATGTTGAATATCAGATAAATTGAATTCAATTGTTTATGTCTTTTTTTAACATTCAAATGATTTTTTTCTACAATAAGATGTATGCTTTAATAATATGATGCTGTCGAGATTAGTAAATGTATAAAATTAATACAACAAATATTTTATATAGCCATCACGTATAATATTTTTATGTTTTTTTTAATTAGATACTTTTTGTAATTTTTATTAACATGTACGGTACACAATATAATATTTATATTACGTTGTGGGTACGCATTATTTTATTATTGAGGATATTGACTAACGACAAAGCTAATTCATGAATATTAAATTTAAAACGATGCATTTAGAGACCTTTTTGTGAACATTTTGTTCCATTAGATAAATTACCGTTGTTACGTGTTCATTAAGTAGAAACATTATTAAAATTGAGTGAAACCCAATTTCTAACCCATCGGATGTTCAAATTTATTTCTGTGAACTGTGAACAGAATCCACGGGAAACATAAAACCAAACAGGTTACTTGGTTCTTGGTACCCAGCGCGTTTATGGCGGGATGTTAGGCTTTATTGAATTATAATCAAATATATATTTTATGGCGCGAGGCAGCTCAATGGCATCCGAGACGTATAATTTTCTTACATCTATTAGACACACTTAAAATATCCAAAACAGCGGCTCAAATGCAACGAATTATTATGAAAACATCCTGTATAATATTGTATATTTACTAGTTCTCAAGTCGTAATAAAGCATACTATGTATTATACCTGTCATCTTTATTAGTGTCTACTCTATGTTTTGTTTTGATTTTAGTATTGGTTCCTAGTTTCATAGGTATAAAGAAAAATAAATGAATCATGTCAAATTTTGCTCATAAAACAGAAAAACACTTCATTCTCAGATGATTTTTTTAGGTTTTTAGTGGATTATCACGGCCTTCTAGATACAGATTGTTTTCTGGGTAGAACAAAGCCACAGGAACACAGTATAACAACCCAGGAAATCATATCTATTGTTAAATCTGTCAAATAACGGTTAAATTAGTTTTTGAACGAGTTACGTACAATGATTAAAATGATTTATTGGCATTAAGCTACGAGAATAATGAACAAATATTGATTGTGTATGTATTATAAGTATGATATCAGTTTAGCAGTGCAACCGAAAAGCTTTTTGGAAGTAATTAATTTAATTAGTGCTAATTAATGTATTATTGCAACGCGCCGATTCAGTGGAATTTTTCAGCGCAAAAAATACTCGTACGGAGTAGGAACACAACAATATTTCTGTAAATAAAAGCTGCCTGTGTTTGAAAAATATGTTGGCTGCGCATTAAATAATCTTTGACCGCCGATTTATTAGTTATTAAAAACACATAGATCCATTATTTTCTTTTGAGTGTGTCTCATAATTTGTACGTAGAGTTTGATAAATTAGATGACTGTGCATGAGTAACAAGTAGTGCAACTACTTACCCTTATCTGCACCCAATGGTGCATAGGGCACTCTAGGGTATCTTGTATCATTCATTTTATTATATGGAGGTAAGATGATCAGTCTTACGCTTCAGAACCGGTCCAAGGTATCACACGTAAGAAAATCACATCCAAATAAATATTTATTACCTCATGCACGGTAGCCAAATGCGCTATGCTACTAGGCGGGATTTAGTTTTTAAACATCGAATTTGATCTGTTGTACTGTAAAAAAACGCACTACATTAAACTTGACAACTGTTTTAAAAATTGGTCCATTTAATAACGTTTTCAAAAAGGTATCACGAAGTTAACCTTTTTTCTTCCACAGCAAAGACATTTCTGTTTCCATACAGAAAGAGCTCATTCCGATGTAATTGTAGGTAGGTATACCGAATTCATCTCAAAAATGATTTGTTTTTGTGATCTCTTTCTGCGACTTTCAGTCCAGAGTACGAGAAGGGTCCCTGGATGGTTTTGTTTGTTTTTGTTCATACACTTTTATTTAGCTATAAACAAAATTCTTACAGCTAATATAATACTTTTTTTTTCATCTAAATATTTATAACTGATCACAAAGATGCTTTTTATGTTTTAATAGGTATACACTGATTTCAAATATCTTAATTTCGAAGAAATAAAATATCTTACGAATATTCCAGCAAGCGGTTCTATTCTTGTTACCATTCCAAATAAAAACCGAGTGATTCCTGGTTGAATAAGGTAACTGCAGTACATTATTCTTGATATAACTGCAATACGTTATTGTTGTGGTATCCAAAATTTATGGCTCAGAAACTTTGCTGTATTTACATTAGTATTTTACTAAGGTTCCTTCTGAATTAATTTGATCCGTTTATTTCTTTAACAGTCTCCGGTTAACGATTCACTAATGTATAAATATATTTTTACCAAAATAAAATTTAACACTGACCATAATATAAGATCACTCTGAGCTTAGTCTTCTTAAGGGACCACCACATCTGCCAACATTTATTTTCAACCAGTTTTTTGGGAGATTTCATTCATCCTTTTTTAATTACACGTTTGATTTCACAACTTAGCGACGGATGAATTCACCTTGTATGTCGGTTAAATAATCGGGGTTTGACATAAACCTGTTTCATTATACCAAAGTGACTTTTTACGGCTTGAGGGACCGCTGAGGTATAGTCCAGAGTCCAGACATAAAAGTCTCTGCTCGGTGGGTTAAAAGATATAGACATAACGCGTTGTTTAAAATATTCTGCTGCCTTTTATTTTGCATCGAGTCAAGGCATCGATCAATAACGTGTCTACATTGCAGTTGTGACACGTATACGATGGTAATCCATACATTTTTAAAGAGATTTTACCGATAAACGCGTCACAACTACGATACAGATAGATGTAAATATTTTGGCGATCGGTTCCCGTTTATGAACCTCGATAATCTGTGTTATCTTCCGTTGTCGATAAAAACGTATTCGATGTTTCTTTCATCATCATCATCATCTCAGCCGGTTGAGGTCCACTGCTGGACATAGGCCTCCCCCTGCCGTCTCCACTCCTCCCGATCCTGCGCCGTACCCATCCACTGTCTTCTAGCAGACCTGATGTCGTCCACCTATCTCATCGGTGGACGTCCTTGAGGCATCTGGTTCCTCAGTCTCCACACCAGAAAGCGTTTCGTCCATCTGTCGTCCGTCATTCTGGCTATGTGACCGGCCCATTTCCACTTCAACCAAGCAATTCGCTGCACCACGTCGCAGACCTTTGTCTGGCGTCGGATCCAATCGTTCCTTCGATGCCTTGTAAAATAGACAACATGATACATTCTTAATATTTGCAAAAGCCAACCAAAGCAGACCTACGGGACGCGGATTTGATTTTGGAAGTCGCACGGGAACTGGCGGCCGATCACTTAGCAAGGAGGCAGTTTGTGGAATCCATAATATGC
Source organism: Micrasema minimum (assembly GCA_022494985.1). Lineage (NCBI taxonomy): Eukaryota > Metazoa > Arthropoda > Insecta > Trichoptera > Brachycentridae > Micrasema > Micrasema minimum. The sequence goes on from JAGVSP010000369.1 coordinate 156,844, forward strand.
TCTACGTAGGGAGCGGATGTGGTATGATGATGATAATAATGATAAAAATTATATACATATTGCATTTTTGACGTGATAACGTCTAATAAATCGATGAACGCCGGCTGCACACACTAAAAAGCATGACTCATTGTCACGTTCCGCCTGAGCCGAGTGTGCAAGCGAGAGCGCGGAACAAGGGATAGAGAGGTACGATCGGCCTAAGCGTTCGGTTTGTGACGCATCTATCTCTCTCCACTTCATCGGCTGATGCGTCCGAGTAGAAGGGAGACAGCAGCAGCACACAAGCTACAAAGTGAAAGTGAAATTAACGAGTGCAAAGAATGATAATTTATGGAAAAAATTGTAATTTTCAATTAAGGCCCCTTACGGGATCCCCCATATTCATTCATGTACGTCAGGGCAAAATTCCCTTGTACTTCATGGTTCATTAAATAAAAATGAAAAAAATATGACGTAATTATTAATTCTTTTTCTAGTGAATTTTATCGGACTAAATTTTTATTTAAATATTTCGTTTAATCACAATTAATTGAAAGAAACCCCCCTGTTTTTAATGACATTTGATGCATAACACAAAAACAGTACACATAGATTTAAAAAAAAAGGTATTAAAGAATACGTATATATCTAGTGCATTATCTGATTAAAATTTGTAAAAAAACATTAGTAGATTTTTGATTATATTAAATTTAGTGTTTTAACGAGCGCTCAACCGGGCGCTTACTACATTTTGAAGATGATTATCGTGTATTTTTTGTATACCTGCAAATAATAATGAAACGCCGGCTGCACACACTAAAAAAACATGACTCATTGTCACGCTCCGCCTGAGCCGAGTGTGCAAGCGAGAGTGCGGAACAAGCACCAAACGGCACGACGTTCGATCGGATTTTGGTCGTGTTTTAACGAGCGCTCATCCGGGCGCTTACTACATTTTACAATTAACAAAGGGTGGACCTAGTAGCCCCTTAACTCCTGCTTTGTATTATACAAAATAATGATAATTCAGTAATAATAATTCAATTCAATTCATAAAAGTATGCTATTTTTCATCAATGTTTTTTTGAAAATATTTTTAAATTACACGTTGTTCACGATAACTAATTGAGAATATTCGATTTTGTTTTTATCGGCGATGTTAGGATCAGTAGATAATGTATGCATTCATGATTCCAGTCCTATATTGTAATCTGGAATCTGGACAGACAGGTTACTCTGTTGAAAATAATACGCAAGTACTAGATAATGATATTATGATATTACTCTGCTCAGACTTTATGTTTAAATATTTTTGCAGTTCGTAATCGATTTTTCAAATTTTTACTCATTATGATAAATAAAATATCCCATTTAAACATTTTTTAAAGTGAGTAGGGTATTTTCAATCAGGCTTCTTTAAAAAAAGATTATACCAGTATGTATTGTCAGCATGGAAAGATGACTACATACCTGTCTATAATAATTAATCTAAGCTCTTGCACAATATTTACACTTTTTTCGAAGCGTTCTCCAGGAAAATTGAGAAATAACGTAAAAAATGCTTTAATATTTTTTGTTTTTCTGCTTGTTGGAATCCCATGATTTAATGATTTAAAATAGTATCCAACAAAAAAATATATTCCTTATTTTAATAATTTATTTTATTATTTTCCTTATCTTATTATCACTTTTTACTTCGCAGCCTTTCAACATGTGTTTTTATATTTTTTCTCATTTTCTTCTCATACTGCCTTCCTCTTACTCATGTGTCTAAATAAATTCCTTTTGTAAAAATGTTATTTATTCTTTGGTTTTGTACAAAATGTTACCGCTACTGAAGATGCCCGCTATAGGGTGAAAGCGCTAACTATTGGCGAAATAAATAAAAGTGAAAAGTTTTTATCATATTATTTTTTTAATAAATTTTAAAATAATAAAAACGCTTTTTTGTGTCATAATAAAGATTCCGATTTATCATTATGTACATATTTAAAATTTTCATACATTTAATTAAAGATTAAAGTATTTTACTATTCCGAAACCAACAAATGTACCAACATACTAATTAAATTAATTGAGTTAACATTGTTTAAATTGTTATATTAATATAACTGTTTCTTAATCATGTAATTTTATATTTTATTTAAATTTTCTGCAAGTTAATCATAAATCATAACTTACTAGGTACCTAAATTACTTTCAAATAAAAATCTAGAAATCTTAGATCTTAATTAACTCTGAACGCCATTTGCAATTTCCAAACAAATTAAATTTTCCGCTTTAAATCAGTATCGCTCTGTCCTCTATCAGCCTGAGAAATCATTTCCCTGTTAGATATTTATAATAAATATTGGCAACGCCTTTGTGCAATTATAAAGTGACTACGAGCAATTACAGTAAATACGGAACGTTTATTAAGTAGTTATATTTTATGACGTGAAGTGTATAATTCCAGATAATTACGGGTAATCGGTTTTAAATGGATTTAACTTGTTTAGCGGCGAGAGAATGAATTATCTTATTCGGCTGTTTAACGAAAGGTTCTTGCGAGGCGAACTGGAAGCTGAGACATTGTTTAAAGTATAAATAAACTTCATTGTACAGTTAAGTTACTGTTACCGTTTTTATTCATTCCACATAACTGAAGCTTTCTTTTAAATTGGTCAAAAGGCTGTTAAGGTGCCAGGCCGTATATAATAAATTGATTGTATGAAAGAAATTGAAAGAAATTGCCACCTGCCAATAATGAATCCTAAACAAGTTACCTAATAAACAACATTTTGAGTGTGTCGTAAACAACACTTGTAGACAAAAACTGAATTTCACCCATTACGGGCTAATAATTACAATTTGACATCTCAACAGAGACGAGAAATTTGGAAGGGAATATGGATATCTAGGCGTTTACAAGTTATAGCATAACAAATTGAAGATTCATCTTCAGGCGTTTCCTAGTGGGTGATTTAATTCGGTAAGAATCTCACTTGCAATCATAAAAGTTTCTGCTAAAATGCTTAGCAATTTTCTCAATGGATGACAGAGAGTGTTCACATGTGAAGCGTCGCGCCATTTTATTGTATATTGGCAGATATGGATGTCAAATACTAGGTGGAATGGGGAATGTTGTAATACATCAAGTGGCCACTTAACCCAGCCAATGACAGGTCATAAGCCCTGTAAACGCCTAGATATCCATATTCCCTTCCAAATTTCTCGTCTCTGTTGAGATGTCAAATTGAAGTTACCTAATGCTTACGATGTACCCACAGACTGCAAATCTTAAGTCTCAATCATCATAGAATACAGTCGTAGACAATTTCCTTCAATGTCTATGGGTATTATTGTATTATAGTAGACAGAATACAAGAATTTAACATAAAGCATTCCGCATTCTATCTCTCCTCGTATCTCTAATACATTCACTTACATTTTCTCATTACTTTAATCGTGAATGCATTTCTATAAACGACGCCAATTTAGCGGGTTGATTATACGTACGCGTAGTTGATTTAAATCAAGGTGACATTCAAATCTATAGGCACTGTGTATTTTGAACATGTAGCTTTAAACTGTAATTACCGATTACATAACATGTTATTACACAAACCAAAACTGTTTCATAACGCCATGTTATTATTTTTTTGTTTAAAAAAAAACGCGTGTAACCATTTGGTTATAATATTTCAGTTCAATAAAGAAAATACTCGTCCATATTTGCTTTAAACAATGATGATACGAAAATAATAGAAGATAGTTCCGATGCTATTTCCTTAATCATGACTTAATCATAATTATTTATAAATTTAATGAAATAATCTAACAGGGGTATTAAACATCAAAAGTTTAAAAGAAAGTAAGTAGTTTGTCGATGAGTAAAGGTATTTTTTTGTTGGCGTTCTTGGTTTTTCATTTTTACTTTATAAATGAGTACTAAAATTGTGCCTAATTTAATGTTCTATTTTTTACATGAAAAAACTTTTTTCGAAATAGGTAATTTGGTGAAATCCCGTTTATAACCGATCATCGGAAGTAACGCCATGAAAAACTTAAAAAAACTTGTTTTATGCATGCAATTCGAGTATATGATTAATGATAATTACGCACCATGACCTCCAGAAGTATAATTTAGTAAGATGCTATTTCGCCATCTTACGCATAATACAGAATGTATTTACCTTCAATGTTAAGTGTTTTGCGATTTTTGTGGCAGCATTGGAGTGTAATGTTGTGTGAACACCAGTGAACTGTCATTTTTTTTCTTTTCTTAAAATTACAACTCTTATTTTTAGTTTTATTATTTTTATTGTAATTAATGATTAGTTAAGTTATGAAATATATATGTATTGTATTCTACCTATGCTATGGCTAACTAAGTATTGCACTAACTGCTTAGTTATGCCGGAATAAACACTATTATTATTATTATTATTATTATTTGTAAGTTTCTCGTCACGTGTGCTAGATGCGTAATAATATGTAATATCTACTACTAATACTACTTAGGTACTACTTTCCTTTATCCACATACAGTGGTGCATAAGTCACTGCATTACCTCGAACCCGAAAACTGGTAAATCTACATCATATTTGAAGTCGTATGTGTATTAGGTATAACTTTTTAATCTGAGCTTGAAAATTATTTTTTTTTCTTTTTATTAAAGCTCAGATTAAGTAAAATTGCACAGATTCTTATTTAATTGTAATTTTTGTTTTTGTTTTATTCATGGATAGTATTAATTTGACAAAATACATGATATTTGATAACAATTTGTAAAAATTTACCGGAAAAAATCAACTATATACTCAATTTTCTCGGAAACTACGAGTCAAAACAAAAATATTTATTCTACAAAATCGGCTCCAAATATTATATAGATTCACTGGTTTCCCGCGCTTGTACATCGAGTATTGTTACACCATGTATTTGTCGGCCTCGTGGTGTAGTGGTTAGCACGCTGGGCTACCATGCGTAAGGTCGCGAGTTCGATTCGCGGGGGAAATGAAAACGGCCACAAGATATAATTATTTTCAATGTATAAGTATGAATTTGATCGAATTTCGCATTATTTTTGTTACATACATACATACATACATAATGACCATTTTAACAAAATCCATTTAAAGTAATACAACCTGTGTATTACTGCAATCATACGTGGTAGCAGGTAGCTGATAAATGATATTCAATTTTAACTCACAGAGTTATTACGGGTATATCAGCCTCTGGTTGTCTGGTTATTGCTTCATTATGTCAATTCGATTTGGATACTTATAAACATTTATATTTCTTGTTGTAATATTCGATATTTTAATATTGCACGCACAAGGCCATAATATTGGTCCATAAAAAATCAATTTACTACGAATTTGCGTGTTTTTAATTAAATAAATATGTTGCTCAATGCATGAATGTTAAATATTTTTCAAAACTTGTGTTAGTTTTATAAGGACTACTGTAAAATTATTTCTTACAATAAATTTTAAAAAAACAATTCTGAACGTCGCGCGTCGCGCGTCGGCGTCGTTATATTTATGTAAACACCATCAGAATTTAGCATATATAAGTATGTTGAATGTAAGTGTCTGAGTTTAGACATTTATAGTTATGATTATTAAGACGTAATAAATATCTTAAATCGAGTACGTTAAACTTAAAGGTAAATTAAATTATTATAAGGTTTTTTGCTATTTTAAAATTGACATAGGGTAAAATAAGTTTTTGGTTTAATGAAAATTTATGAATCAAGCGCAGATTTTTAAAATCAAATTTAGATTTGATAACATTACTCTGCCTCTGCATATTCAATTCACACAGCCATAATACATGCGTATCAAATAATTGATTAATAAAATAATTATACTCGAAACTCAATCTCCGCAGCTGAAAACACAAACATAAAATAATTTACATCATATTCTCATCAAAATTTTCACCGGTACCAATAGAATTTATAGCCGCTAGTATGATTGATACTGTTCATTATTTTAATAAATTTAGTCTGTGATTTTAGTACGCTCCCGAAATGTAACCCCATATTACATAAAGTAATTTTCTACGGAGTGATTTAAGGCTTCCTGCGCAGTTGATTAACGCGATTATTTATGGATTAATTGAAAAGAATCGTCAAGAAAATAGTTTATGGTTACTGGATACGAAGTATTGCACTTAAAGCTTTTCACATCGGAAAATGGTTCTCGATTGACCCCAGAGAAAATAATAAACCTTTTTTGGATGAGTTCTTTTATTCGGAGACACTACTCCTTCATCAGGGCTTTGTATATACAATGTCACCGAAACCGGTTGGCGTGTTAAAAAAATAAAAATTAAAAAGCAGTTTAAAACATGTATAATTTCAGAATAATTAAATATTCATTATTGCTATTCGTCAAAAGCCATAATATTATTTATATGTATTTTTGGTTATCAGATTAATAATTATTCACAGTCTAATTATTTTTCATTTGACTAAGATGCCGTTCAGATAAGAATAATTCCTTATCCAATAAACGCAACCCTTTTTTACCAGTTTCAAGAATAAATGCTTACAAATTACGCATACGATTTTTTCTCTGTGGGTTTACATTAAAAGTAATGTAATATTTAATAATGAAGGCCGAGAAAGACATGGCATGATCAAGTAAAACAAGTGCTTGAAAGTGGGCATGTAAGAAGTCGGAATAATCGACGTGCGTGCATTAGAAGATGTATGAATGTGGAGGAAGCAAGAGAAGTATGCCAGGACAGAGTGGTGTGGCGTTCTATCCTCTCTGCCTACACCTTTGGGGAAATGGCGTGATGGTTAGTTAGTTATTATGTATGTAAGTCCACATTAGCATCTATACCAATAATGTTTATAAGTGTAGCGGAGCGCGTACACACGTTTTAAAAGCCTCGAACCTTTCAATAATTGTAAAAGCTCATACCACGTCAAAACAGTGTTTTTAGCCACTCATAAACTCATGCCAATGGCCAATGTTATTTACATAGAATATTGTAATAATTGATTCACGCCTTTGGGCCCTGGGCACTTAATAAAACATATTATACAGCAACCCGCACTTTCCAAAGCGATTTTAAAATTAAACATAATGCATAACGGGCGGAGAATTGAACGAATATAAAATAAATATACATGCTATTAGACTGAATGTAGTTTAAATACATAAAAGCTGAGGTTTTCTTCATCAGGTGCACTGTGTGAATCGACTGGTATAATAGTTTTATATATTACACAAGTTGCTGTATATTAGGTTCGTATTAAATAGTGAACATATCGTTGGACGCTATGCCAGAGGCCGTAAATCTCAGACGGCCGTATCTACGTGCCGTGATTTGAAATTCCATGTGAAGCCAAGAAGCCTGGAATATCTCTATAATATTATCTATCGCCCAGGAGACGACTCCAGGGACCTCGGCTTGGAGCCGACAGAGATGCGAAGTGGATAGGCACTAATAAAATTTCACGTGTCCAGAAAGGCAAATCGTGTGTAGTAAATACATTTATTTTATTTTATTTTATTCGGGATACAAACAGATGTACAGGTAAAACATAATATAATTAAAACTAATAATTAACAATAACATGCCTATCATCCAAATATATGTATCCGCAGGTAGCTTTAAACAGTTAAAAGAATCTACTTATAATGTAAATAAATATTTGTCATCTTAAGTCTGTAAGTTTTTGAGTTCCTTAATATATTTGTTATATGGGGTATTAAAAGTATCTAAGCTATTAAAATTTATCATCAAAAACGCCTTACAAATTCGAGGAATCGTAGAATTTTTTCTGTGATTTGTTTTAACTTTAGGTATGTGAAAAAAGTTTAGGCAGTCTAGTTGGTCTGGAAGGGACACGGAAAGAGAGTAGATTAATTAATTCTGGAGAGTCAAATTTTTTATTTACAATTTTATAAAGCAAACTCTGATCATTGATATTTCTTCTAAGTGCAAGGGATTTAAGGTTATCAAATTTTAATGAGTCTAAATAATTAGGGATACGCAAATGAAATTTATATTCAACTTGTTTAAAGTAACATGTATTATACTTGTTTTTATTCGTGAGCGGCAGGCTTAGGTAACAGGCTTAAGCCTGTTTAAAGCTGCGTCGTGCGTGGATCTATTGTGACAAGCCCTGGTTGGTTAAAGGTTGCTCTCCAAAAGAAGACTTTAGAATTTCTCTCACATCGTATTGTTTTTAATAAAAAAAAAAAAAATTAACCACCTCAACAGGCCAGGAGGCCCAATTACAGAGGTGAACAACGTCACAAACACCCAAGCTTGAGAAAAATCACTTAAAACTTTTGTGTAATAAATGGTTTTCTGTGTTTTGAGAATAGGTGTCTTAGAAGAATTTTAGGTGTGCGGTGGTTTGACTTTGTAAGGAACACAGAGGTGAGGCAACGGACACAGCAACCTTTGGTATCTACTGTCATCCGGTGAAGGCGTTTCGGTTGGCTGGGCCATATACTACGTATGCCTCCCGAGAGCCTTAACCATGCTTGCCTATTTTACAAGGCATCAGGTTCTCGGCGTCCTGGTCGTCCGCTGTTGACAATTCGTCGGCAGTTTGCGTCAGAGCTGCGGGACGTAGACTTGACTTGCGAGGATGCACGGGAGCTAGCGGCCGATCGCTTGGCCTGGAGGCAGTTTTGTGGATTCCATACGCTCCACATAGGGAGCGGATGTGGTATGATGATGTAATAAATATATTATAATGTTTTGAATCTCCTCTTTTAGGACTAAGTATCAAAAGACTCTATTAAGTAGATTAGAGGCACGCACTTTAACATCTTTAGGTCCAATCCGTAGTTCTCTATTAATTGAGGAACTAGATCGACTAAAAACAGCTTGTTTAGAACATTGTTGCCTGCTCATAGCCATAGACAATTAAAGAAAGGAGATTTTAGTCTCCTCACTGTAATATTTGCCCCCAATGATACTTATTATATTTTAAAATCTTTGCATGTGGGTTAAGCGTCTTCACACAATAATGTTCTAATGTAATCGTTACGTTAATATTCCAAAATCCATAAATATATTATAAATTTCTATGTAATAATAATGCCATTTTCCCGAAGGAGTTAAACGTCACACCACTCTGTCCTGGCACACTACTCGTTCAAGTCTCGCATCTACTTGATCATACCATGTCTTTATTCCATTAAAGGCTTGTAAGATACTCACTCAGTTAATCTAACATTTAAAAAATATTTATTACCAAACAATAATTCCGTCCGTCTCGTAGCATAATGGTAGCGCATTTGGCTACCGTGTATTTGCTTATTTCATGTTTGATACCTTGGACTGGTAGTTACTGAAGCGTACCACATCCTACCTTTATGTAATAAAATGATCAATGTACACTGCACTTGGTGTACCAATTTACCAATACAGTGCCCTATGCACCATTGGGTGCAGACAAAGGAAAGTGATAGTAGTAAACAATAATTCAAAAATTTTCAATATACTCAAATGTGGATACTTCTGTACCAACTCGATATATATAGTAGTTTCAAAAATTTGTCATATATGGTTGTCAGAAGATGGGCGGAATGGGGAATGTTGTAGTACATCAAGTGGCCACTTAACCTAGCCAATGACAGGTCATAAGCCCTGTAAACGCCTAGATAACCCACATTCGTTTCCAGAGTTTCTCTGTCTCTGTTGGGATATCAATAATATCTTTAATGATTTTCATTGAGTCGAGACATGTCAACTATTTACGTCAAAATGAGATTAAATCCCATGTTAATAAACGAAGTTCCTCTATTATCAGTACCTACTGATACCACTGTCCTTTATAACATTCTTTTTAATCGACATTTCACGTTAACCAATTCTTTAACACGTTCTTTAAGTATCGATTAAAGAGCGATAAAATGTCTACTTCGCGTTTCCCTCGATAGTAATAGATAGCCGTTAAACCCATTATTGGGGGTATTTTTGGAAAGCGGTTACGTCATTCAAACACACGTTTATGCTGAATGTGATTTTGTGACCCGTTTGTGAATTACCGCCAGCTATTCTGTAGTAAAGGAGAGAGCCATTATTGGCTTCGGTACTTCCGGCTCCCACTTCCCCATCGGCGATACTTGTACCGGAAGTTGCCACCCTCTCTAGGTCGACCCACCCCTGAATTATTTGTATAGACACCTTTACTATCAGAGGTAGGCACTATCATTTACTGTCAAACCATAAATTTTAGAAAAAAAACTTATCCTGTAATCGTAAACCTGAAATAAAAATTACACGCCTCTATCACCACTAACTGAACTAAGTGTCAATTAGCCTAAGGAGTGTTTACAAACGTTCAAAATTTAATTAATCCTAGATACTATTCATTTTCCTTACCTGCACCTAATGGTGCATATGGCACTGCATTGGTACACCGAGTGCAGTTAATCTAAACAGTTAGTTACATGACGGCAAGTTGATTAGTCAAACCAAGATATCATATGAAATATTTTTATGTAAAAAATCACATTGAAACACAAATAATTTGCCCTTTTGATGAAAGATCCGGGTGCCAAGTGTTTTCCGGTAATCCATTAAAATTGGAACTTTGTGTGTAAAGACAGACGATTAGAAGTACAAAGTACATAATAAATATGTACATACTACTGTTCATAGTTGGTATAGTGTTGTACTGATCCTCTCTCAACAACAAGTTTAGTTCATCAATAGCCCTATAGTCAAACACCAGATATTCATTGTATTTGAGTAGATTCGTATTGGTCGATGTGAATATATAATGCTAGTCATGTAGATATTAGATATATGTACATTGTTATTTAAAAAAATATTTTTTAAAAAACCTTATATCTCAATAGGAACCAACATATTTGAATGTAAATAAGACTGCTAAAAAAAATGCAGCTATGTACCTACTTAATATATTATGTTAGGATTTTTTTTTTGTGTACACGGTGTAACAAAACTCGATGTACGAGCGGGAAACCTGTAAATCTACGTCATATTTGGAGCCGATTTTGTAGATTAAAAATTTTTGTTTTTATCAAATATCATTTATTTAGTGAAATTGATATTATTCATAAGAAAAACAAAATTAAAAACCGTATTTTAATAAGAATTTACACAATTTTACTTCATCTGCGGTACCAATGAAAGCTTTCATAAGAAGAAAAAAATTATTTTTTTTATAATCTAGATTTAAAAGTCATATTACACATTCGACTCCAAATATGATGTAGATTCACCAGTTTAAGGTTGTACTACGAGTTTTGATGCACCATGTACATATATGATTTTTTGATCATATAATTTTCATTTCCTACGGTTGTGTTTGTTTTTTAACGTCTACAAAACTACGGAAAGTGGACCTGACTTTGGAAGATGCACTGATAGACGCATAACCCAACAACAATGTAATATTCTACCCTAGATGACTGCGATGCAGGTATAAGTGTATGTAAAGTAGTATTTATAAAGGCAGATTTAGGAGCTATTATACAATATACTGGACTGCGTCTCGCGACTGCTACTAAATTACTTAACTCGCGGCGACATCCGATGGAGTATTTATAAAAGGGATATTCTTCTGGAAGTTTCGGTGTACGCGTATCAGTAATCTTCAAGGCGAGACCAGGACGTTCGGTATAGTTCCTTTTTACATGGTGAAAGCATCGAGAAGTTTCTATACAATTCTGGCGCTATCCGGGTTCTTAATGACTGCGATAGTAGAAGGCTGCCTTTACGTATATACACCTCATATTATTAAACAAGTAATCTTCTATGTGTGGTGTGCGGTTTATAATCCCTACATACAAAGCGTTGACGGGAGTAGACCGTAGACCGTAGACCGTAGACCGTAGACCGTAGACCGTAGACCGTAGACCGTAGACCGTAGACCGTAGACCGTAGACCCATGTCAGCTGCGGGTCATCCCACGACCAGCCGAATACCAGACTGAACTAGTTTAGGGACATATAGGTAATACCAACTTCGTACAAGTTCCCAACCTAACCGTATATTATCCTACACTGAAACAAACTAACCTATCTTACAGAAGGTTCTAGAATTACAAAGATTTAACCTACCGCGTCTTTATTATATTTTTTGCTAGGGTAACTTTGGGCCGAAACTTTGGTTGATCTAATCTGAAATTTAACAAAACTCAAAAGTTTTTTCAGGGGATATTTATTTACTTATCACACATAAAGAGTATCTGTTATTTTTTTTTGTTTTTAAAATTAAATAACCATTTCCGTTACTTACCAGTTTTTTTATACGTTTTAATTTGGTACCTCCAAATTCTTTAACCCAAGTCTGAAATTTATTTATAATATGCAAGAATATACACATTCCCGTGCTAAGAAAAAATTCTTCACCTCTGTTAAGGATAACTTAAATGAATTATGAATAATTATTTACGTACGTTAATATTATTGATTGATATGGCATTTATTTTGTAGAACTCCATGATATCTTATGTTTATTATTAGGCATTATCAAACTAACAGTTTGATAATGCCCTTACAAGGCGAAACAATTGTCACTAACTTGATAATAAAATCACGTAGAACCAAAAAAATCGTTTTTTGATTTTAACATAAGATACGTTAATATTCTTCAAAGACACCTATTTTCAAAACTCAGAAGCTTGATATTTACCTTCGGCGTTTCAGATATCTAGGCCATACTACTACTACTACTACATTTCCTTACCCGCACCCAATGGTGCATAGGGCAATGAATCGGTACACCGAGTGCAGTGTATCTTGATTTTTTTATTAAATGAAGGTAAAGATGATCAGTCTTACGCTTCTTATCTAGGCCATATACTACGTATTCCTGCCTAGTGCCTCAACTTAACATGCTTGCCTATTTTACAACAGGTACTTGACGTCCTGGACGTCCACTGTTGACAATCCGTCTGTTTTTTTCGTCAGAGCTGCGGGATGTGGACCTGACTCGGGAGAATGCTCAGGAACTGGACGGCCGATCGCAGGCAGTTTGTGAAATCCATATGCTCCACATAGGGAGTGGATATGGTATGATGATCTGATAATTCCAGATTTGTGACTTGTATATATTTAGACATTTAAAAAATATTATTATGGAGCTACCTGATTCTTATAAAGGAATCTTCTACCTAAAGTGTTTTTATCTTTTCTACCATGTCTCCGCCATTTTAATCACAATTAGCGATCCTCCATTTTGTGTAGATGGTCCCCATCCCCCACCCCCTCGGAATACTTATCTTCCTTTATGGCACAAGTCCTGTCTAGTCTGAGGGGGTTTTGGTACTTGCTTTATGTCATCTTCCCATCTGTTGTACCTACGAGTACAATCCAGAGGTCGGAATTCTCATGGAAAATCGCACGAATTTAATTCGCGTGACATTTATTGTATTCAAAATAATATTATCCAAATTACAATGAAAATTATACCATTTAAATACATAAGTACTTTGTGTATTGTGTTGATATTTTAGTAAGCATAATTTATAAGCCATTATAACACCTTCAAAAATTATCTTCGTTTGTCATTTTTTCCTATTCTCGAATTGACACTAGAAAAACACGCCACAAAATAACCATCACGCCATTTCCCGTAGGGATAGGCAGAGAGGATACAACGCCATACCACTCTGTCCTGACAACTTCCTTAGCTTTTTCTACATCCATACATCTTCTCACGCACCTAAAGGCGTCAAATAAAATCAGCATTTAAAATACCGGTGTCTGCCTTAAACTGCCTTAAAACGGGTTGTACCTCGTATTAGTTAGGCAGTGAAGTGTATTTATTGTGAACCTAATATTTATAAATTGAATAAATATATAATATATTACATCGAAAGCAAAATTAATATATAATATTAATTTCTTTTAGATGCAAAAACAGGCAAAACGCGGCTACAAACAACATAAAAGACAAAATGTTTTCAAAACATTTTCCGTAATTTTTGATAGCAATTATATTATTATTAAAAAGAAAAAAAGGAATGAAAAAAGAAGCAGGAAAGATTTACCTAATAAAAACTTTTAAAATTATATTAAGTACCTATATTGCTAGTAAAATGTTTTACTTTTTGTCATTAAAATTGTTGCGTAGGTTTGTATATGTACACATGTACAGTCAAGGTTTTAATAACATACTATGTATGTAAAGTTCATGTAAAACGACTACATGATAGGAGGTATTTATGCCTCCGCTTGTTCACTTACAATATTGTTTGATTTATTCACACGCAATTAGTTATGATAGTTCATAATAATATTACAAGCATTGACCACACATTGGACGCTCCAGGGAGGTTTATATAGTGAATAAACTGCACCCCACAAAAGCTCAGAATGCTCGCTTGTCGAGTTTTGAGAATAAGTGTCTGAGAAGGATCCTAGGCATTAGGTGGTTTGACTTCATAACCAACGCTGAAGTTAGGGAACGGACGCAGCAACCTCCAATAACTGGAGTCGTGAAGATGCGGCGTTGGACCTGGCTTGGGCATGTACTCCGGATGCCTCGGGAGAGCCTGAACCCGAGCTGCCTCTTCTTTACGCCTGCAGGATCCCGCCATCCTACGGATGTATCCGGCGGAGCTGATGGATGCGGGCCTGACGTGGGAGGAGGCGAGAGAGCTGGCTGGTGACAGGGTCTTCTGGAGGGATCTACAGGGGTCCACATGCTCCATATAGGAACGAACGTGGCGAAAGAAGAAGAAGAAAAAACTACACTTACTTAAAAAAGTCATCTTTTGGAAAATCAAATAAATACGAAATATGAGCAACTATGCGCAGGATGGGTATTTTGCAACAATAATTAGTGTATAAATGTTTTTATATTTTTAGATAGTTAAGAGATGGTCTATAGTAATCGACATTATTGATAGTAATTAATAATGTATACATATATTTGAAATAAGTGTATGTTAAATGAAGGTAAGTAAGGTAAGGTTGGCAGTCCATAAAAAAAAATAAAAAAAATAAATAAAAAAAAAAAACATTTTTAGCCGGCACAGCGTGTTTATGCTTTGGGATATTTATTATTTTTGTAAAAGTTTTATAGGTAGCATAAAATTTATATTAAATAAAATTAATCCCATAAAGTTATAAAGTTTAATCGGTATTGAAAAGCCATAAAAAATTATCATAAAAATAAAAACAAATACGTATTTCTCATGGGGAGAATGCAAATTAGCCTATAAAAATATCATAAAAAGATCTTTATAATTTTACGAGTTTTAGAGAAGTTTAGTATGTATCGGATTACATCCCTTTTTTTTTGTATCATCAAATTTGTATCGCTTGAACAGTGGTCATTTTTATATCTTTTCACCGCCATAAAAATTAGCGAAATATCACGCCATTTTATATCCTGGTCTTATTTTGATTATTTTTTAATTATTCACGGTCGTGTTTAAGTATTGGAAAAACCAGCATAACTAGTTATACTCGTGTGAGCTTTTATATGTAAGATTTAGTTTGAACCTAGGTGTTAAGGATCCGTCATAAAAAATGAAGGTGCATCCAGGCATTTATTTTTAATTGATTGATTTTTAAATACTCATAACCATTACCAGCAACCAAAAGTTGAGTAGATGTGGAATGTCAAATCTAAAAGCAGCATTGGGGGGGGGAGTGATACATTAAATGATCATAGTGATCGTTTGACCTAGCAGATGACAGGAAGATAAATGGCTGAGTTTTCTAAATAAATTGAGCGATTTATAAAGCGCAATTCTTGTATTTTAAACTGTACACCGACTTGTGTGTGCAATGTAATTTAAAGATTTATTTCCACCAGAACTTAGTACAATAAATGCTTATATCCCTTATCACTAAAATAAGGGAGGGCTGGACGATACAAGATATTGCTTCAAAACAATAAGCCCGCCCTTGTACACTTGTAATGTACTATGTAATTGTACATGAAGATTTAAATAAATACATTATTGAGAGACATCTTTATATCTTACAATATTTTGAGTGTGTTCAAATTCTTGTACATAAATCTGGATTTTCCCATGACGGGAGTAGGTATATATTGATTTTTATACTCCGTTTAATAGCGAATAATCACTTCAGGAAACATTTTTTATTTTGCTTATGTGTTACATATTCCAAACCATCCATTTTGATATTGAAGTTAAGTATTTTATTAGCCAATCACTTCATTTTTGTAATAATTAAGATTCTGTTAGAATTAAATTAATTACTAGTAATCGCCTGGGAATGGGGAATGGTAGTACGTCAAGTGGCCACTTAACCCAGCCAATGACAGGTCATTAGCCCTGTAAACGCTTGAATATCCATATTCCCGAATTCGAAAAAAAATCCACATAATTTCCGTAGAAAAAAAATCAATCTGTTATAAAGAGATTACAGATCTTCTATCCTATTTATTGTCGAGTCGTGAATATGTCTAAGGTGACGTCACACGGGTATTCGCAGACCTCGCGATAAAGCTCACCATTCGGACTAGGATTTGCATACCCCGGCCCGGCGGCCTTCCTAGGCCACGACCTCTCCCGCCCCGCGCCCCCACCCCCTCCGCGGAGTCCACCCACCTCCGCCGGAGACCGAGACCGCTTCATTACAAGGTGCTAGACTTGAATGTGACAGATATTTACATGGAATGGTCATACCGTCATAACGGTCGCTGTGAGTTTAATATCGGTGGTGGAGATGCAATACGGCGTAGCTGCAGTGTGTAAAATACTAAACACGAGATGAAAGTAAATTTCTCGGCGTCCTGGACGTCCACTGGTGACAATCCGGCAGCAGCCACGGGATGTGGGCCTGACTTGGTAGGATGCAACGGGCGGCCGATCGCTTGGCGTGGAGACAGCTGTAGAATCCATATGCTCCACATAGGGAACGGGTGTGGATTGATGATGATTTTAATAAAAAAAACTGGGGATTTAGGCCAGGATTGCAGCCCTTTTGCACCACCGTTTGATTTCATTTTTATTTCCAAAAGAAGTTTAAAGCACAGCTCTAAAATGGTTAAGACGTGGCTTTTCCTCCATATAATGTTAAAAAAGGTAGAAAAGTTCCTAGATTACATGACAAATTTTTGACCTGTTTTAAATAGGCATATAATTTTTCAGAAGTGTTTCAGTATTAGTTTATTTTAAAAATATATACATCCATATATATTTTTATAAGACGGTACCTACAAACAGTCGTCTGACTTTCTAAAAACATCATTGTTCTAGTGCTAAAATCCAGGGAGAAAATCATCGCTTTAGTGCTAAAATCCAAGAAGAAAATCCACTGTTCTAGCAGTACTAAAATCCAGAGAAAAAATCATTGCTCTACCATGCTAAAATCCAGGGAGAAAATCATTTCTCTACTGCTAAAATCCAGAGAGAAAATCATTGCTCTAGTGCTAAAATTCAAGACTAAAAATCATTCTGAGTCGTTTGTGTGGTGAACTTTCACGTTTTTTGAACATACTCGTAGTTCGCTTAACTTTTAAAGCAATCATTTATAAAGTGCCCATAGGCTGCATTGGACTATCACTGACGATATAACTATAATTATTATAAATATCATTGCTAAGTGAATACAACAAAATGATTTAGTATTGTATTGAAAACTTGTTTATAGTAATAGGCTGGGTGCTTAGCATAAACAAACATTAAGATCGAATTCATCACTTTGTATGGAAAATCAATACCAGCGAAGAAATTAACGTATGATAATTAATGGCGTCCGCCTTGTATTATAGTGGTAGCGCATTTAGCTACTGTGCGTGAGGTCGTGGGTTCGATCCCCGTAGGGGGTCAACATATTTTATTAATTAATTAATTAATATTTATTTACATGTGATTTTCATATTAATAGTTCATGTGTGATACTTTGGACTGGTACTGAAGCGTATGACTATATTATCTTAATATAATAAAATAATCAAGATACACTGCACTTAGTCTACCGATACAGTGCCCTATGCACCATTGGGTGCGGATTAGGTAAAGTAGTTGCACTACTTGTTACTCATGTACGGTTGCCAAATACGCTACCACGGGCGGCATATTTTAAAATTAATAATAATAATAATAAAGTTTTTTTTTTTTTAATACAATTATAAAAAATACCAAATAACATAGTAAGATAGAAAGATCATGATTTATAGAATGGAACAATGAAGTGAAAATAAGAAAACCAAGAAAGAAAGATTTTTTTTTTCTCGTCAGCATTTGAAGTCACTGTATGTACAGTGGAAGTGGGTCCAAGGTAACAGGTTACCATTCCTGGTGATCCACTGTTGACAATCCATCGGCAGTCTGAGTCGCGGACCTATTGCACGGTAGCCCAGCGTACTAACTACTACACTACAAGGCGGAGAACCTATCCAACTTAGACATTAATATATTCTTCGTAATTTTCTCATACACAGTCGTTGAATATTTATTAATCTTTATTTTTTCAAGTTGGGATTACTCGATCATTCGTCCTTATTTAATTCTCCAAGGGCGTAAGTTCAGATTTATTTATTCTACGTTAATTGGAGTTTTTACGAGTGGGTGGAATGTTTGATAGAAGACACGATGGTCGGCTGTTCAAGTCCCGACCTTACCCGAGACGTTGAAAAGGGTTACACATAACGCAGAAGTCAGTGGGTGTTTAGATAACATACATAGTTGGGTTTGGTATATAAATATATATATGTGGTGCAATCAGATTAGATTCAAATGATATTCTTCACAGTGACCTTACCTGATCGATTAAAACATAAGCTAATTTTCTTACAATTTAATTGTAATAATGAATTAGGTAAACACCTGTTGCTCGATCACAGATCAGTACCGACTCGGTAATAAGCGACGTGATAACGATTTCTTACCCATGGATGTTTAACGTTTTCGCGATCACAATGGAACACGCGTTAAAAGTTATCGATCGAGATTATTAAACGAGCACATACTAGTCGCGAGCCATTTCCCGAGATATATCTTATTCGCACAAATCTTCATTCAATCTTTATTATAATTTAGCCGGTTTTCGGCAAGCCAATATTGAGAAAAGCAGTCGAAATAATAAAAAATCCGACAAGCGCGATGATTTGACATTTGACATAAGGCCGCGATATATAGCCTAGTTCGGCTCCGCTCGGCTCAGATCGTCAATGCTCGCGGTATTAAACGTTATGTCATTGGGATCGCTCAAATCGTTAGAGTTAGCACGTGAATAGCACGCTTTTAACTACGTCGATAGTTATCTGTGCTTGAGCTACTGTTCTTGTATAAGTTTTACTTTTAAAATATGAGTAGACACCTATGTTTGTATGTACATTATGTATTTATTTTTTTATACAGAAATCGCGAAAACTTTTTACACACTATAGTAAAAGTTCTCTCTGGAAACTCGTTTAAAAAAACTCTAAAATCACAATTCACCAACTCACCATCACGCCATTTCATTTAAGGAGTAGGCAAAGCGGATAGAACGACATATTACTGTGTCCTGACTTTGTAACAGTGGCTAATAGTGTTAGAAAAAAAAGTGGAATGAAAATTCATTAAATCAAAATTGTATTTTGTCTTTGTATCTTGTATAAACCAATAATAATTAAGAGTTTTTTTGTCTCACTTGTGTTAAAAAAGTCAACCAGTTTACCAATCCGGCTGTCAGTATTCAAATGAATCTGAGTACTTCGACTGAATTGATTAAAATGAGTTTCAGCTGTTTTTATACGCCCCCTAGCAGCTAACAAATGTCATTTAGATATTATTTATAAAAAAAAATATTGAGGCAGGTCATATCAAAATCTGTACTATCCATTTTATCCATACAATTGTTTTATTCACAGAAAGTGAAAAAAGTAACTTTTATTTTAAAATAATAATAAAAAGTAAAAAATACCTACAAAAAATTTTACTCTCATGGAATACATTTACTTGAAAAGTATTTAAATAAATAAATTTCCTTCTTAAATTTTTTTGATAAACCGTAGTCAATGTTATTATGATTCTATTTTTTGTATAATGTATTTTTTCTGTCCTTGTTCTTTGCGTTGATGTAATGTTTGAATTAAAATGTAATATCCAGAGTGAGTCTTGCAACTTATGGTGATGCAATCTTATGTTTGTATGAAACTAATAAATAAATAAAAAATCATTTTGGAAAATGAAAAAACAACATCTTTAAGTACGCATAGATATTCGAGAGAGGATATTTTGGCATTACTAACGTTGAAAACAAATTTTAAAAAATACTGGCGCACACACCTGTACAGCTTCTTGTTCAGAAAACTGTACAGTCTGTCAAAGGTCACGCTAAATATGTGTATAAGTGCGATCATAAGTTATTATCGTATGTTTGCACACAGGAAATTAACATACATAGCTAATAATGTAAATAATGTTATTTGTTACAATTTGACATCTCAACAGAGGCGAGAAGTTGGGAAGGAAATATGGATGTCTAGGCGTTTACAGGGCTTATGACCTGTCGTTGGTGGGTTTAAATGGCCACTTGATGTACTACAACATTCCCTATTTCACCTAGTATTATCTGACACTTCCTTATCTGACAACTATCAGAATTTGTATATATACATATACTGTGAAATGGCGCGACGCTTATGTGAACACTCTCTGTCATCCATTGAGAAAATTGCTGAGCATTTTAGCAGAAACCTTTATGATTGCAAGTGATATACAGTGAAATGGCGCGATTTCACATGTGAACACTCTCTGTCATCCATTGAGAAAATACATATGGGCATTTTAGCAGAAACCTTTATGATTGCAATGTGATATACAGTGAAATGGCGCGACGCTTCACATGTGAACACTCTCTGTCATCCATTGAGAAAATTGCTGAGCATTTTAGCAGAAACCTTTATGATTGCAAGTGATATACAGTGAAATGGCGCGACGCTTCACATCTGAACACTCTCTGTCATCCATTGAGAAAATTGCTGAGCATTTTAGCAGAAACCTTTATGATTGCAGTGAACTTCCCTTCCAAACATCTCGTCTTGTTGAGATGTCAAATTGTAAAATTAGCCCGCAATGGTGAAATCCAGTTTTTGTCTAAAAGTATTTGGACACATCAAAATGTTGTTTACGTTTTTAAAAATACGTTACTTAAACGTTTACATTAAAAAAACATTAACTCTGAGGTCAGCCAAACGTCGGCGTCGCGTCGTTACGACCATTCAATATTCCATACAGTTTTCGCTTTAAACGGGACAGTTTACTAACTGCACAAGAAACTGTACAGTTTTCTGTTCCATATAAAGTGGGCTTTAATCATCCTCCACATATTTCAGGCACTCGGTCTTCTCGGAGCCTCAGAGCATCACTTCAAATGTACCTACACAAGCTGCCATATCGCTTTTAGAAGGTGAATGTAACTTTTATCATGAGATGCCTCAAATACAAACGAAATCCGCATGTATACATAAAATCCGTCTTTTGGTGCAGCCGACAACGACAGCTTCAATAAACGAAATAAATTCACCACTTGTCATTTATTTTTTAATGATAATTATAATAATCGCTGCTATTGAGTAATTTTATTGGTGTCAGCATGTAACATGTTCTGTATTTTGACTCGTAAACTACAGTAGTCGAGAACTAATCATTTACAATAATAATTTTCGTACATAAATACATTTTATTATCAATTACATAATATTATAGTGTTTACATCTAGATTACTCACGTACATCTGAGGTGAAAGGGACATTTAAGTATTATTATTTCAATACTATATGCATATTTTACAATGCATCAGGTTTCCGTTGACAATCCCTCGGCAGTTTACGTTAGAGCTGCGGGGCGTGGACCTGACTTGGGGGATGCACGGGAACTGGCGGCCGATCGCTTGGCTTGGAGGCAGTTTGTGGAATCCATATGCTCCACATTGGGAGCGGATATGGAATGATGATGGTGATGATAATTTTATATTGGATAAGAACTGATTTGCTACAACGTGGTTTAATAATTGACCGCTGAAAAGCGTATGAAGTCAAACTAAACCTATCACCATTCAAAAAAATAATTCATACTGAAATTGATTTAAATTATTATGTCTTCATTAATTTTATATCGTCTTGGTATAAAATGTAAAGTAACGAATGATTAATGACCTAAGCTTGGGTTCAATACAATCCGGTTTATTATAAGATCTATATACTAAAACTATGCGTCCCGATTATACGTATTTACTACGCTTTACTCGACTTTTATGAAAAAATCTATATGAAATATAAGAGATACGCGAATTTTTTGTATTCTTCCGTAATACAATTGCGAATCACATAAAATAATTGCAATACATAGTTATTGAATTGCAGCGACGGATATAATAAATTTGTCAAAAAATCGGGATAAAGCCACCAATTCAGATAATTTCCAGAGCTAACCAAGGATATTTAAATTTGTTCTATATGCGTTAGAGCTAACATTACAAAAATTGTTACATTTCAACTTCAACAATGGTCAATAAAAAAGCAATATTTATGTTTTTACGATATTTAAATCACATTTTTTGAGGTGTACAAAATACACTTCACTGGAGCGCGAGCGCGCGGTATCTTTTTTTAAGGGAAAGATTTTTTTACACAAAGGAAGTTTTTTTTATTGTTCATTTCATTACCTAAATCAACAAATAATGGATATTGCAAATTTTTATTTAAAATTAAGGTACCAGAATAAGGATTATAAAATCACTTTTTTTTTTTTTATCATGAAATTTAAAAAAGTCAATGAATTTGTTGAACCGGGTTGTGGTCTAGTGGTAGATTCGGGGACTCTAGATTAGAATCTCTAGGTTCGAGTCCCGCTCCAGCATAACTTATTTCCTGCTTTCTGGCACTGTTATTTCCGACCATTTAAAAACAGCCCGAAATTAAAATATTTGAGTATTTCATAAGAGCTCTAATGTTTCTTTTTACTTAAATTCATTATTATAAAATTAATTGTAGACGTCCATTGTTATGTAACACGTGAAATATTTGGTGTTAGTTCGGTAAACCTAATTAAATCCGTGGATTTCAAAGTATTCGCCTATAAATACTGTGTTTGTATTTTATTTATTGTAAATTAATTTGAAATTGTTCAATATAATATAACATTACGTAGGTAATACTTACAATAATTATTATTTGTATGCAATGCATACCATACATTCCTACAATTTCTAATTTTTAAACGACTAGCTCATAATTTATGATAATGGTATATTATCGCTTATTTATTACCCGTAATGAATGTAGCAATTATCTTACAATATATCGTGATAAGTTGTCACAGAATCGTAGGTACTGTTCAACTCAATATTGGAAACTTGAAAACCCATTTTTCCGCAATGGCATACCTACATATTAATTATATTAGTTATTTGTCATGAACTGTAGTTATATACAAATAAAATTAAAGCGATTTTTTTAATAGCAGTATAACGTAGCGGTTTTAAATTAAAAATATTTTAATGACCTAATTAAATAATATATACTTATTACTTATGTTTGTATGGTAAAGGTATAATATCGATAATTTATTCGTAGGATTTTAAATAATTAGGTTAAAAAATATGTATTGTAGTAATCCTGCCCCAATTTTTTTTAAAACTACTAAACTTTTTCGTAAAATCATTAACCCCAATTACTGATATCAGATGGAAGCTGGTATTCCAATAGTCCGTGCGCTCTGTAGCTGCAAGACGACCTGGATTCTAGACTCTATCTGCTATAAGTATAAGTAGAATTAGTATGTCACTTGTATCGCGTTTTTAGTAAAATAGCTTTAATTTGATTTGTACGTGGGTGAAGCTGAGTTCCAACCGTCCATGCGCTTTGTAGCTGCAAGACGAATTGGAGTTCAGTACTTCGCCTACGTATATATATATATAGTTTCTTAAATAATCGTTGTCTCAGATCCTTTATTCATAAATTGGGAATGGAATGAATTAAGAATATCGAATGTACCTTGAGGTGATTTCTCACAAAAATGGCGCTTAATAAATTATCCTAATAATAATAATAAAAACGACGTAAATCGCTCAACAAACAGTTTTATTAATTTATTAGCTGATTTTACACACACATTGGCTCAATAATAGCAGTAACAAAAATCACACAATTACGGGGATCATTTAGACTTAAACAATGTAGATACAATCAAAGCTCATATCATACAGAAAGACGAAAGTGCTTAAATTTAATGGCAATCCATAAAGCACATTTATTTCATTCTTTTTTCAGCCGCAAATTTCGCTACATTAAGATTAGGGAACTTAAATGTAAAAATGTACGCCGTGAAACGACACTAGATGTGAAAGATGGACTAATAAAGATAACAGGTACTAGAGTTATTGCCGTTGATCGTGGGAGCGATCGATTTATCATCTAAGTAAAAGGGAACTATAACTTTTTATTGCATTTCGTTAAAGTCGTAGATGTTGAGGAGAACAATGAAATTTTAATACTCGCCGGTGGTGGAGAAACGTGATATTGTTGTGTACGTGTATTATTGTAGAGTTATGGAGCATAGCAGGCAGGCGTCCATTGTTACGGATACGACCTATTATGCAATGGATACTGGATTGGATTCTTGCCGAGATCTATTGAGTATCGCGTATCTATTTATCCATCAAAGCGGCACCGTTATCTCCAATTTATTATTCAATATTCATTAAGCTAATTTCAATAAAGTTTTACGAGCTCTTTCTACGCGGAATCAGATATAAATTACATCGCGTTAGGATTATTTTGCTAGTCTAAATTTTATACGCCGGTCACGCATGGAAAAGAATACCTATTTATGTGGCGAAGCGAGATTTCTGCAAAATGTTTTCGACTAAGATATAATTGGATTTATGACTAACAAAATAATTTAAAATATTGCATTTTTAGAAGTAAACATAGATTATATCAAATCGTTTTAATGCAAAAATTACCTAGCGGAGTAGGACAAAGGTCATGGAAGGTTTCTGCTATGTTTCCTTCATAATTGCTGTAATACGTAATACACTACAATCTTTTTTGTTAATTTGTTAGTATTTTCTTAAGTATTTTCTAAAATAAGTTTCTTGTGCTCCGTTTTGATTCGTTTTCAACCAATTTTACATGAAATCTGGCTACTTTATGTTAACTTAATCGGAAAGTTGACAGATATCGCGTGAAGTTCCTATGTGACTTACTTCGGTCCAACTTCGGTCAACTTCAGCCAACTACATAAGAGTTCGGAGCATCTTGCCCAGTCGATAAACATTTTTAGTCAACGAATATAAATAATAAATACATTAAATATCCGAGATCCTAGTGTTTGTTTGTAAATGATTATGTCCCACCGCGGCTGATTCTTGATGATACTTGGTACACACGACCAGCAATGGTAATTGGTATGGTCCCGCGATCGTGACCACGACTGTATCTTCATCTCTCATCCCGTGCACTTTATGTTATCTGGATACCCACGGCATTGCCGGTGTCTTATTGATTTGCAAAACAGACACGATAAATAAATAGCCCCATATATAAATAAGTTCCTATTTATGAAAGTTTCTAGCCAATTTTTAATTTATCAATGTCAATTGATTTGCTAGTCAGACGCGAAAATTATATTTAAAATATACTATAAAAAAAGAACGGGCAAGAGTGAGATTATGTAGGTACTGAAAAATAATACATTAATGGTCATTATATCGGATTTTTTTACTGTAGATTTTATTTAGCTATAATAAAATGTTTATACGGCTGGTTTAACATATTTTTTTCTTAAATATTTCATAGTATAATAACTTTCTTGAATTTATGTAATTTTTATAGTAGGTACAAGTATTTGTGAAAGGTTTTGGCCAACTCATTGTATAATTGTAATGTTTTGACTGATGAACACCGCACCGTTACCAATTTATTATATTTATGATAATATATAATATACACACACTGTCCGAATACATCACAATCGTCAAACAATAAATATTTATTTATCTTAAAGCATTTTTAATGAAATTATAACAATATCTTGTTTTAATAAAATCTATGTTTTTTTACCTGCCACGGTTTAATTAAATAAGATGACAAAGTCGTATATTTTTAAATATTTCTGTTTGTTTAATTGCGTACAGATTCCAAAAATAATCACAAAAGTATTTTTAACAAATAATCTCGGCACGAGGCCAATTGAACACTTCAAAAACAATGGCATATAAAAACATAAAAACGTTTTAACAACAAATACTCAATTATCCATTTTTTACTGGTAAAAAAACATGTGAACAAAGGTCGCGTTTAAGGTTGTTTATTAAAAATATTTTTTACGTAGGTAAATAATTAATATAGAGCTTCTTTATTTATAATTATTTGATTGTTCATAAAATATTATGTCGTCCATTTTTATAATTTTCAAATGTTCAATTAATTCAGCCAATAAATTTCTCGAAGGCTTTTTAAAAAATGAACAACAAAGTCTTTTAGAAAATGAAAATCCCAGGAATCTTCCCTTTTTTGTAGCGGATTTTTACTGCGAAATCCCAGGAGTACATGACTTACAAAGGTATAACTTACGGAGCGTAGGTGACTGAAAACCGACTCGTAATGGGAAACTGACCTAGTCTTTGGAAGAAAAGTAAAATGGATGTTCTACGTTCTACCTAGAAGTTGAAAATAATCATTTTTCACTCCAATGTACTTGCATATTTTAATTTGTTTATAATAATTTGGTTGAACTTTTCATCTGAATTATTAGAAATTAATCATTTCATCAGCTTCAAGAAATACGAAAGTTCATGAATAAAACCCGCTACCTACATACATGTCCCCAATAAATATTTGAACAATAATAATGATCCGTTTTTTTAATCTGCCGTACCATAGACGGCATAGACAATGATAATGAATTTACAACATAGATCGTAAATCAGAGATATGAATGCAGTAAATACATTAACCCAGATCAGGAGAGGCCCCGAGGTCAAGCCACACTGATATAAGTGATATGAGTAATAGTAATACAAAAATGGTTTAATTTTATTACCGAAAAATACGGTTTTTTAACTTACATTTAATTGATTGCAAAGAATTACAAACATCATTTTTCTTAGTGCATAACGGTACGTAAAATCATAATGCGACAATTATTATAACTATTAACAACTGAAATAGGATGGATAAAAGCTTGTACAGGAATTGAATATCTCTTCCATTTTCAGTAAAATCTATGAATGTGAAAACGTGAACCACTAAAATCACGGCTGTTTAGAAACATGACTATGACCAGTCAATATGTTTGTATGGAGTAGGTTACTTTAATAATTGCGCTTCGGGGGATAATACTTGATAATTATATAAAAAGATAAATACTTGGAAAACATTATTGACGATGATCCCCGATTGCCGCCAATAAAGCAATAAAATTTAAGGGTTTTAAAAGTTTTAAGGGTTAACGAGAAATGGAGAACTGGTGATTTTGTACATAATTAGGCTTCTTTTAAAACGATTTATAAACATAGTCGAAGATATTAAACATAGTACCGAAATTTGGCAAAGGGACCCAAGCATTGGCCAAAGTCCCTCGGGTAAAGTGATATATTTCTTGTTTCCTTGTATTCAAAACGATTCTTTTCAAAATGGCCAGAAAGGTGACATGGGTCTTGGGTCTCGGCCCTTCAGACTTGACTGATCATTTATTTCTACCGCTTAGAAATTATTATAATGACGGTCATGATGGATTGGCCAGAATGATTTTCAAATGGAGGGAATGACTAATTGCTAAATTAGCATTCTCATCTTGAACTAATCGGCCATTTGATAATCCGTGAGGAACTGAGGCTGCGGTTGGGCGGGGGGTAGTTGTAACTAACGACTAAGAGGGGTAGAATTACTAATATCCCTATCACTGTAAATTTGGGCCAGCTACTTGAGCAGGTTGGGGTGTATGTGTTTACGACAACCTTAGAGCCGAGACAGTAATAGGGGCAATAAAAGCATTTCGTTGATTACCTCTCTGAGCATAGAATATCACTAGGTACGCTCCACGAATAAAAAAACTCTCTGCACTCCTAGGCATCACACTTCTTTTTTTACGAAATCATTCACTGTTCAGGCTGCAAGACTATGGAACGATTTACAACGGGATGTGAAAGATGCAACCTCTGAAGCATTAGATACAAAATCTCCTCAAACCTTTAAAACATATTTTATTCATCCTCTTCCCTATCCCTTTCCTTCTTTCCTCTATCCCATTTCCCGATGTGATATTTTAGTGTCTTTTAAGTTATAAAATTAAGATGAGTACATAATGTACAGAAAATCCAAATTTTTATACCCAAATTTGTAGAAGGTATTAAAAAAATAAAAATAAAGTATTAATACAATGATAAAAATTTGTCAATAACTAAGGACATAAATATAATAAAAAGGAAAACCATAGAGGTCATAGAGATCAATAAATTGAAGAAACGGTAAACAATAGATATTAAAATATATACGAGTATCGAGTTTATAAATATACTGAAAAAAAATGGCGGAAAATTCTTTATTTTATCAAGTTTGGACTTTAAAGAGATCAGTCACCCCGTCCCTATTCCCATATGTATCAGCCAATTCTGTATACCCTCTTAAATGAATTTAGATTTTTGGAAATCTTAATATTTGTTGGAAAAATATTGTAAAATTTAGGGGCTTTATTTTTTGTGCCATCTAGTGCGAGGACCAGTATAATTAATACCTCCAGCAGTTCTAGTTTCAACCGTTTTTTGTGACATTAGTTAATTATCTGAGTTTATCGTCTTATTTTATTATCATTATATAAATACACCTCGTGTATCAAGCACCGAGTTCACACGAAATGCCTCTAGTAAACGCCATCAAGTTTGTAGTTGGTACTCTGAGTTACATCAGTCTGCAATCAGCCACCGTGAAATTTATTAATTAAATTGTGAAAGTGAGCTATCAATAATTGACCCGTCACCCCAGTTACTTCCATCGCATCGCGGAGATTAATTTATCGCGGCGAAGTACGTGCGTCGTAATTATTCAATTACTTGCTCTGGCTATCTACAAGAGAACACGTTAGCTTTGGCCATTTGGTAGATAGGTAGGTACATTATATACAGTCAAAAGTATCTATTATATCAGTGTTTCCCAACCTGTGGTCCGCGGACCCCTGGGGTCCGCGAATATATGTATGGGGTCCGCAGTCACATCTCTGGACCATTTGACAACTTTTTTTTTAAAAAATATTTGTTTATGGACAGCCAACAGACATACACTTATATTAATTTCTAAAAATAACGTCCACTTATAGGCTATCTCTTAACTATCTAAAAAGATTAAAACATTCATATAAGTACTCACTAATTATTGTTGCAAAGTACCCTTCACATTAATAGAGTCTGCGGTGCGATTCTCTAAAGGTTTTAGACACTTCTGCGCATACGAATTCAGTACAAAATCGTATGCGCAGTAGTTTAAAAACACTTACAGAATCGAAGCGCTGGTCAGGATATTTTTAGATTAGCGAATAAATTTTAAGATAAGACCCTATTAACCGTGTTGGTGTTGCTGTTGTGCGTTAATTATTAACGTATTTTTATTATTTTTTTAAATTTTGTATTTGTAGTAGGTACTTTTATAAAGTAAATGGTCCCAAAATTTATCGCTGTTTTTTTTTTACTAAGGGGGTCCTTGAAAATTGTGCTTGATTTCCTTGGGGTCCGCGACTGTAAAAGGTTGGAAAACGCTGAATTATATGAATGGTCTGAAGTTCAAACGTTCAGAGGGTTTCAGTATATTTGTCTGCATAGTTAAAACTCAAATGTATTGAAATGTAAGCTGATCTAAAAAATTATACCCAAAAATAAAATAATTATTAAGAATACTATTATAATTCTCTATACCACTAATAATTAAATTTGTCTGCATTTTGGAAACACTCAAAATATTGAAAAATATAATCTATCTACTTCATATTTGGAGTCAATTTTTGTAAATTTTTAAAAAATTTAGACCCCATAGTTGTCGAGAAAATTGAGTATGAAGTTGATTTTTTTTCTAGAAATTTTTGCAATTGTTATGTAATATAATTTATTTAGTCATATTAAAAGTATTCATAAATAAAACAAAATAAAAAGCCGTATTTTAATAAGAATTTGTGCAATTTTACTTAATCTGAGGTACTGATGAAAGCTTTTTATTACAAGAAAAAAAAATTGAAGCTCATTTAACTCCAAATTTAATGTAGATTCACCAGTTTTTGGGTTGTACTACGAGTTTTGTTACTTCATGTATAAAAACTGTTTTGTAGCAAAAGTAAAAAGTTGAATATCTGGGTTTAAAGTCTTGGACTAATTAAGTTATTTTAAGTAAGCAATTTATTTTAATATCTGCAGCCTAATGGCTAAGACGCTGGACTCATGATACTGAGGTTCAAGGTTCAATTATTCTCCGTGATAATAAAAAATCAAACGATTTTTCGCAAGCCTGGGTGTTTGTGATGTTATTACCCTTTGTTTTTTGCCTCATGGGCTGTTTGTTGAGGTGGTTAAAAATAAATTATAATGTAATCTCGCCTTCATCCCCTGCTCAGTTAAAATTATCTATAAGATGAAAGAACACTTCACAAACTATTATTACGAGTACTTATTACAGAACCTTTATGAAACAAACCCTAATTTTAATAGAACACGAATCGTAACCTCCTCACGGGCAGTCATAGTACTCGTAGCCGGTACCTACAAAACGTTCAACGGAGCGAGCATTCATTCGCCGCCGCATGCTTATTGTCGCCTGGTATTGTACGATGACATCTCGACAAATTGACACTATATTTTAATCAATAAATTACAAAAACTGGATGGAATAATTGAATGGTCGGCGCGAAGTTTGGCAAATGTTTTTTTATAGATATTGAATTGAATGTTTTTAAAAACGTAAAAAACAAATTTAAAATTTACAAAAACAATTTACTGTGTGCACAAACATACGATTATAACTTAAGATCACGCTAAAAAAATATACATAATATTTATCGTGACTTTTGACAGACTGTACAGTTTTCTGAACAAGAATCGTATAGATTTCTGAGCAAGAATCTGTACAGTTTTCGGTCCCGTGTAAAGTGCGCATTACGCATGGTTTACGAAAAGCCTGCTCATATGGCTTCAAAATTTTCTCTGAATTCAAAAAAATAAAGCAAAGAAATCACAAAATGGATAAAAAATAATAAATGAGATAGGTACGATCATTTTTAGTCTTCACAAAAAATCAAACTTTAAGTAATTGTATCTCGCTTACTAATTATCCTATTCATAAACGGATTGCACCAATGATCTTATGATTTTTCGTTTTATTTTTCTGCATTCACAAAAAAAAATTGGTTTATAACTACGATTTTATAAGCTTTTAGTAGCAAGTTAAGTATTTACATTAAATTAGCGTTACACAAAGCAGATTACAGCCACATAAAGTTTTTTATTGCGGTATTTTCATACGCACTGGATTAACCAAATATGTAGGAATTTCAAAATTTATTTTGTCACCTTTTTTACATCATTCATATCTAATAAATTTCAAATTTATATTTATTTATGGGTAAAAATATTTAAATTTTTTTGCACCGTGTTGTTTTTCTCAGACTCGTATTTCAAGTGTATCGAAATAATTGTAGTTATCCTTAAATTATAGAAGCAATAAAAAATCCTAATGAATTGCTTTAAAATAATATAATTACGTTGAATGCTAAGTAGGTACAAAAGCACGGGTCAATAATGTATGCAATAAAACAGAAATCAATTACCACCAAATATCAAAGCAAAATTAATCAAATTGTTAAATTATTTTCTCTTTTGTGAGTAAATTAAGTACGTCATAACAGAATTGAACCACCCCATTTATTCACCCCTATCCCATGCATTTATGTATCCAATAATATAAACCCAATATGCATTTGGTATAATATGCGGTATTCAAAATGCTTAGTAGAGTTTAATATATTTTATTGGAATTTATTGTGTGCTTTGTTTCTGGTCGGTGGCGTACCTAGTAGTACCTATTATTATTATCCTCCGTTTTATCTCATTTTTATTTTCTATTCAAAATACCTATGTGTGTTGGTGTTATAACTAATGTAAGAAATAAAATAAATTGATAAATATATT
The DNA here is from genome assembly GCA_022494985.1 of Micrasema minimum. NCBI lineage: Eukaryota > Metazoa > Arthropoda > Insecta > Trichoptera > Brachycentridae > Micrasema > Micrasema minimum. The sequence continues at coordinate 188,911 of JAGVSP010000369.1, forward strand.
ATAAATTCCTATTCCTGTAAAATCACTGCGTTCTAGATTTCATAAACTTTTCAATGTTTTTTATAAGTAACAAAGTAACAAGATAATATTGATGTATGTAATTAAAACCCCTTAAAGAAATTAAATTTTATTAGGGTTTATTTATAGATACTAATTAAAATTCTGTCATTTTCAAAACTTAAAGACGTAAGTAATTAAAATATTACGAGTGAAGTTTTTAATTTTTTATAAAAAAATCCGAGTTTAGAATGGAAACATTCAAGTCTTACCAAGACTAATCTAACTTACTACAATTATTTTAAGTTTTATTTTTTTTTTCTCTTTTCTCTTATATTGAATTTTCATTTTGCATATTTTATTTTTTGCACCGATTACAAACTGTAATATCTACGGTAAGTTTATCGGGACAAAATAGTTTTTTATAGTGTTTAATTTTAAGATTTTTATTGTAAAATTGTTTATTGTGAAATAAAAAATAATGGTATGCCATGAGAGGCAAGGCCAGGATTCTTTGATATGTTTTTCTCACGTTACATCCTGTTGACTGCAAATTGAGATTTTTTCATTCACCCAACGCGATAAATGCCTTCACCCTTATTTTTTCTTCCGCTTGTTCAGCCTTCTGTCTCGGATCAATCGCCAAACAACGGGAATCCTTTTCTTCCTTCGTATTCCCTTTATTCTACCTACCCAACCCTCGTTCGTCCTACTAGAACCCAGAATTTAGAAGCTGGGTAGATATTCGCGGAGGGTGATCGCCTTATTTAGGAGACCCAAATCTTTTCATTTCCATTCTAAAAATTTTTTTTTTGCATTTCAATTGAGATCCTGGATATAGGAGTCTGGAGTCGTCGATTTAGAACTTATTTTGTAACTAAACATTTTTAAACATTTGTGTGGTAAAACTATGTATGATAGGTGCTATGTTAATAACTTATGTTGAAATTAGAGCAGAATGCTAGGCTGAGATAAGCATTATCGACAAAATTAAGAAAGGTCTTTTACGTTGGTTCGGTCATGTAGAGCGAATGGATGATGAAAGAACGGCTAAAAAAAATATATGATGTGACTGTGCCCGGATGTAGAAGCCGAGGAAGACCGAGAAAGACATGGCATGATCAAGTTAAACAAGTGCTTGAAAGTGGGCATGTAAGAAGTCGGAATAATCGACGTGCGTGCATGAGAAGATGTATGAATGTGGAGGAAGCAAGAGAAGTATGTGGCCAGGACAGAGTGGTGTGGCGTTCTATCCTCTCTGCCTACCCCTTCGGAGAAATGGCGTTATGGTTAGTTAGTTAGTTAGTTTTTAAACATTTTTCATCTTGCTTTCTGAGCTTACGTAAGTACGTACCTATAAGTAAGTATATATACAATTTGTGACGATTGGCAAATATGGATATCAAACGCTAGGCGAAATGGGGAATGTTGTAACACATCAAGTGGCAACTTAACCCAGCCACAAGCCCTGTAAACGCCTCAGATACCCATATTCCCTTCCAAACTTTTCGTCTCTGTTGAAATTTCAAATTGTGTTATAACCAAAACATAAATTCAATGTTGGGACATGTGTATCAAGTATCAACCCCTCGCGCCTCGCCTCGTAAGGTTTTCTCGGGTCATTAGCAAATAAGAGGGTTGAAACACGTGTAAGTAGAAACTACATTCGGAAGGCAAACAATTTCATCTGACTAACGTTTTTTAATGATATAGCAATGTTATAATTATTCATGGTTTATTTTAACCCTATTATATTTCATTTAAAGACGATTTATTTACACTAATTGATGGGTGTACAAATGTTTACATGACACGTATTTATTTATGTAGATTAGATACTAATAATCCTCTCCGCCTAGTCTTTCGGAGAAATGGTGTGATGGTTAGTTAGTTAAGATACTAAAATTTGGCTTAATTGGCAGTTCATAGTGGAGTTGTGGTACCAACGATCTTCCAGGCGAATGTGTGGTAAAACTATGAATGATAGGTGTAGGCACCAATGTTGAAATTAGAGCCGAATCTAAGGCTGAGATAAGCAGCATCAACAAAATTAAGAAAAGTCTCTTACGATGGTTCGGTCATGTAGAATCTATGACGCGAGTCTGCCTGGATGTAGAAGTCGAAGAAGGCCGATAAAGGCATGGCATAATCAAGTACAAGTGCTTGAAAAATAGCATGTGAGAAATCGAAATAATCGACGAGCGTGCATGAGAAATAGTATGAATGTGAGGGAAGCAAGAGAAGTATCCCAGAACAGTGGTGTGGCGTTCTATCCTCTCTGACTACCCCTTCGGAGAATGTTCGTGATGGTTAGTTAGATACCAGTATGTAGGTATTGTTAACAGGACTGCTTATTGCGACTGGAACTGATGATGTACGGAATCACTGAATTCCCGGCGACAGCTGCTGCTGATGGGAGTATTTTTATAAAAGGAACATCCTTTCTAGAAGTTTCAGTGATCATCTGATTTATCTGATTTTAATAAAAAAAATTGACGTGCTTATTGGTATAAAATTATCTCCATTATCTACTTAACATTGTCCTTCGGTTAGTGACAAATAACATTATTATAGAAATCATTTATTTTTATAACTCTATTTCATGACGTATTTTAATACATTCATTATTCATTATACCATATCCGCTTCCCTACGTGGAGCATATGGAATCCACAAACTGCCTCCAGGCCAAGCGATCGGCCGCCAGCTCCCGCGCATCCTCCCAGGTCAAGTCCGAGTCCCGCAGCTCTGACGCACTGCCGACGAATTGTCAACAGTGGACGACCGGATTTTAATACATACTCGTAGGTCATCGATTTACTTGCTTGAATACCATGATAAATGGAACTATGTAGATACCGGTTAAGTTATTTTTCTTTTCTATACTATCTTTATACAAAACTAACTGCGTTTTAACATTTACGGATTCTGTCTACTGTTATGTAATTAAAAGCTTAACATTTTGTAAACAAATTAACGATTCACATTTTTAGTGATTCTGTATTCAACAAGTCGACACGTATTATTTATCACAAAATTATCATATTTACAAATGATTTTCTCTCAACGTGTTGATTGGAATATACGTTTTGTATATAAATTCATAATTTATTCAAATAATGTCTTAATATTTTGTCAAATTATTAGTTTATCAGTTAGAAAGCATTCCCGATAAGAAATTTTAAAGGTTATATATGTAGTAATTTCAATAATTTTACCGTTATTTTAAAGTTTCATCATTAAAATTAAATATCCGCTAATCGAATAACGATTTCTTTGATATTTTTTTATATAGACACTGATTAAAATACTTTTTTTCCCCTAAAACTCTCTTTTACTTGAAAGATTGTTGTACACATTCAAATGGATAGATCGTAATAAATAACGCCGCCTCTGGAGTGGCTCTCGGGGTAATATAAACCCATAAACCATGACACAAGAATATAGCCCTTATGCGAATGATGGTAAAGGTGGAATTGGGTCTGTTAGGGAGCAGTACTTAAGTCTTGTTGGCCTGGAGGTAGTTGGCGCGTCTATCGCGATGGCCGCTCCGCGTGGCGCGCTATTGCTCGCCGTTTCAGTGTTGCTCGCTCGCTCGCCCAGCCAGCACGCGGTGTCGCGAGCTCACGCCGGAACGGGAGAGCATAACATACACGGATGTGACGCCATGTGTGTGTGCCGCGGTAGAAATACGTACCCGTGTTTTGTTCCTCTGTGTCGGAGTGCGATATCAACACACACGAAGGAACCCAGTTGCTGAATACTTGTAACTCATCTTGCGTGTGCTGTTGTACGTACTTTGAAGTCGTTTGATTAGTTCTTACAATATTTTGATATACACATAGTGCGAGTGCTGATAACTGAGTGCACGACTAATTTTGATGGTTTGTGGTGGTGTGTGAGTTGATTCTGTGTTATTCTTGTGTTTGTCGAGATCCTTTGGAGCGTCCTGTGCCCCCCCGGGTAGCGGATGTTTCTTTCCTTTTGTGTGTTTCGTTATCTTGGAAGTACGAAAAGTGTTGGTGTAGTTGTGGCGCCCTTGCGTCCTTGTGTGCCCGTGTTAGTGTGAAGAAGATCCCGAATACTAAGGATTTCAGTGCACGTGCTCTGGAATCGTTTTACTCTTCACCCAGCTGCAACCCTGATACTTCTAGCTATAAAAGGTAAACCCCTTACTTGAACCCTTGCTTGTCATTTTTTTAAATTTACATTGCCATTATTATTTTTGAAATATTTGTTCGTTAAACCCTATTTGATTGATTGCTATATTTATTACAAGTTACAATCTTGTTCTTGTAATTCGATAGCTACTAGATTTATTTGCTGTCTCATTGAGCGATCATTCCACCTCTTATCAACATTTCATCTGTAGACGATCACAATCCCAGTGGCGTGCAAACATGACATTTATTTATTGTTGTTTTTATTTTATAGCTATTATTTTTGGATAGGTATGCCGACAAAAAATACACATGCATAAACTGTTACATGTATAAAAATATACGATACATTTTATCTACCTAGATTCCAGATTACTTTTGTTATTATTTTTAAAAACATTGTATCGAGTTCAGAATGACCTAATAGCTAATTAATCATTATCCTGTCCAGAGCGCTTGACTTAACTTTAATCTGTTCCTACACTGATTTCCTACGTTTCCCCTCAATGTATCTCTATATATACTACTTACTGAAGTCATGTCATTATTTGTTTACTGAGCTTTATATGTCTGACTTCCTTTGTTTATTGGTTGGTAGAAATTATTGATTTTTAACAACAAACCCACCAATGTGGTATCTACGCTATGTAAACGAAGTATAAATGGATAAATAACTAACTAACTAATTAACTAACCCACAATTTATTTCTTGATTTTTACACAAACAATTTTCAGTAATACTAAACTAAACGATATCGACATAAAAGCAATATTGGTCCGACAAACTGCAGTTCTACAGTTTGTTTATTTGTAGAAAGAATTGTACTGATGTACATCGGCGGAACTAAAGCCCGCTATGTACGGGACAGTTTTCTGCGCAGTTTTCTATGCAGTCTGAAAACGGTCCCGTATACAACGAAAACTGTTTAAAAAACTGCGTGCTTATGTCAGATTTAAGCTGACATGACAGTTAATGTTTTTTTATGTAAACGTTTAAGTAGACATTGGTTTATTGTATGCTTTTAAATACGTAAAAAACCAATAACATATTTACATTATTAGCTAAATATACAATTTCCTGAGAGCAAACATACGATAATAACTTACAATCGCGTTTCAAAAATACACATATTTAGCGTGTCTTTTGACAGAAGTTTGACAGACTGCACAGTTTTCTGAACAAAAAACTGTGTACTTTTCTGAACAAGAAACGGTCCCGTATACAGCGGGCATTAGACTGACTGAGAAAAATATCTACTGAATAAGCAGACGTTTTTCTATTGACATTCCTAGAGAAAAAAATAAATAAATATCGTACAATCCACTTGAACGACATTCACAACTTTCCACCTACCACAGTCTAAAGAACTTAAGTAAGTAAATATGTAGTTATTTATTTTTTATTACTTCAACAACAAAAAAAATCAGAACAATGTAAAGCTTTTGTAATAATATTACAATATTTATTATTAATTATTCTATTATTTTTTTACAGACCCGACAATTAATTTAAAATGTAACATTTGTGTTCCATCATACAATTATAATTATTTTTATAGCATGTTAGTGATATGTTTTGGTTCTTAATTTTTTTAATTATCATGGTCAGTTGCAGTTGAGTTGGTCGTACATTATCGAATTAGAGACATCTTTGTAATGGCTACCGGAATGTGGTATGAAAAGATATGGAACGACAGGATTGCATGCTTATCTAGAAGGTATTTTAATACAAAAGTTCACCCGAACATTACGTAACCTTTTTATGTTCACACAAAGGCAAAATTAACACGCTACGTGTATGAATAATTAACTTCAAAGCCTCTCGGCACATCGCGCACACATAACTGCTTGAATAGAGCGTGCTTACGTATCATTATGATGATACCTGTTCATTTAATCGCAGTAGACGAGATGCTCATACCCCTCTCATTTTCTGTGCTCCTAATATCCGATTCTACGGGAGCTTCTCTAGGATACTTCTTGTTCTATCGCTATAAACTTTGTGTCTCTTACTAAATATACAAAATGAACACTTTTTAACGTGGTTCCATAATAAAATATTTTTTGATGTAGCCATCAGATTTACGACCAAGTTATTAGAAACGTTTGCTGTTACCGTAGTAATGGCAGCAACTTTGAAATATCATTACTTTTTTATTACTTTTTTAAGGGTCTGTAAATTTATTCCGGGCAAAGATGGCCACTACACTCCACAGTGATATTCACGGTCTTTTTAATATTTCACGTGTTTATTATTAGACGTTTAAAACAACAAACATCTTATCAAATCATGTTTATTCTTCATTAAGGACGTATCAATTTTAACCACTATTAAATGCAGAATATTAATGTACAGAATTTTTTTCATGAAACTGCAATCGGTCTTTACATTTGGATTGCGTTTTATTACTACTACTACTACTAGTTTCCCTTATCCGCACCCGTAGATGCATAGGGCACTGCATCGGTACACCGAGTGCAGTGAATCTTGATAATTTTATTACATGACGGTAAGATGATCAGACGTTTTATTAAGCCAGTATTATTGCGTGATTTTAGATAATAATATTATTATATTATGATAAATAAATATGAACCACTATACAAAATGAAAGTAGAAAGAGTCGAACCTAACAGTAAATCTTATGCTAGACAAATAAAAATGTAAACCAACAAAACTTAATTTTAATCACACATTCAATTTCTCTTCGTAATTAATTTAAACCACAAGTCTAGTACCTACTTCAAATTTAATGTGTAACTAATACATTACTAGTATATTACGTATAATTGTATTAATGAACTCTAATTACTAAATACAACCCATACGAAGTTGAATAATAATTCTTGTAATAAAAGTACAGTGCAAGTTGAGAGGAATAACGGCGTATGTACCTCGGTAAAATAAAGTTAAACAAGCCCGCAGCTGGTTGAGTCGGGAGTCGAGTTGTGTGTTCTCTTACCAAATTGGGGAACACGGAGCTTACTACTTGATATTAGTCCGATTCACCGACGATCTGTTGTGTTGTATTTTGTATTATTACATAGTAGTATTGTAGTCCGATACACGAGCAGATGCGCGCTACACAGATAGCCAGCAGTTTAGTAACTTGGATGTTCATGAAATGCAATTTGTAATTTGAATCGAACATACACAAATTGACTTGTTTGCGTTCTTATTTACGCACCTTCTTTAAAACATGTTCGTTTATGTAAAATACTAATGGGATAAAAAAAAATCTTGTTTTTTCACGTATGTAAAAATATATTTATATCTCAGTAGCGGTGCTAAATCTGCATTGCATTCAATTTACTGGACCATCTTTTAAGTATACAAAAATCTATTATCTACAAAAGAAGAAACAACATTTTCTGCATACTTAAGTATTATGTATTTAAATATCATTAAAAGTTGCTAGTGTAAAGCCTAAAGCCCTGTCACATCACCGTTCCCAAAGGAACTTGTTAGCATAGATCTTAAAGCATTCATTACATTGCAACCCTCTACCGTGCTATGCTAATAAAGCACTTAGGATGAAACTTATGTAAGCTAAATTCGAAATAATTCTGCTTTCTATTAATTGAATATTATATTTCGAGCTCGCTTGTATAATTTTATTTCACGATATTTTAAAAGTCTAAGGAATGTGTGCAGTGCCTATTAATTAATCGATTAATTTGACAGAAAAAGGTCGTACCATGACCTTGCTAATTAATTGTACATTATTTTCGTTTATGAAATAAGTACTTATGTAATTAAAATTTTATTTCTGCTTTAATTAAAAATAACAATAATTTATCGCCGGATTATTTTCTTATTCGCATAGGATGTAAATAATAATACATATTTACGAGGTAAATAAAATATGTGCCCATAAAGAAGTAATCGTCTGAAATAGGGCTGTGTAGACGGACAAATTTACAAAAAATAATTAAATACACGCAAAAGATAACAAAATTAATTTTTTGCGAGTAATTTTAAAATGTTTTTCATTTCGCCAATTTTAGGTGCGCCACTGCTTGTAAATTTTTTAAATTTTAGAATATTCATAGATGTTCACTCACTAAGCTAAGGTTTTAAAATTTAAACCTATGTAACGGTGAAGGTTAAAAAAACTGGGAGGTAGAGGAGCTCAAGGAAAATACTTACATGTCGCAGAAATTTAGCCAAAATAAACTATAGTGATAATGTGAATGTTTTATTAATGCACCATAAAATATTTATTCTATCGTAAAGTTATTTGTCCGTGTTATTACGAGTATGTGAAGATTCCACGCCGAGAAACCATAAAATAATAATGATAAAAAAACGATTTTATACGTCTCTTCTTAAATTTGATTTTACGGCCAGTCATAAAATATTTTAATTAATGTAACATAATGTAAAATTATTTGTATGTTTTATCTCAAATCCTGCAATTTACTTGATATTGTTTTTTAATTTAACAGTAATTAGCTTGGCCGTCAAAATTACTAGGTACTTTATGTATATTTTGATAAATTGTACATTTATCTGTTCATTATACTTACTTACTCAATTCTTTTACATTTGGATATGCGATTTAAGTTCTTCCTTTCCCAATGTCCTTACCTAATGGTGCAATGGAACTGCATCGGAACACCAAGTGCAGTGCATCTTGATAATTTTTTTACACGAAGGTAAGATGGTCAGTCATACGCTTCAGTACCAGTCCAAGGTATCAAACACATAAAATATTAATGATGAAAACTAACTAATAAACCGTCACGCCATTTCTCCGAAGAGGTAGGCAGAGAGGATAGAACGCTTTACCACTCTGTCCTGACACACTTCCGGACAAGTGATAATTTTTTTGTTCAATATTTAAATCAGTGGATCGTATTTCCATTCGATCGTATACTTAAGTATGTATATTTTTTTAAGCAAAAAAATACGTACAAACCAAAGTATTTTTGCGTAAACGACCCAGAGCAAAGAATCCAAATTGTATGTATGTAGAGTGCATTCAAAGAAACACCATTATTATTTTCTTCGTCATATCAATAAAACGTGCTCAGACTGTCGGCATAGGGGAGGGACAGGGATGGGGGATGCTCCCTCCGGCCTCTTCCGACGAGAGCGAGCGAGAGGGCGCCACACAGCAGACATAAAAGCTATGTTTAGTTTCAAGCTTTACGGCTTCACTCGGCGGTCAAAGGAATTTTCTGTAATGTGTTGTGCCCTCATAAGGAAGAGTCTCGTATATAACAAATTGTCGAAATTGAGAAGAAAGGCATTAAAAAATTTCAGTAATATTAAAACAAAAAACTTTGCATGCCGTTCTTAACACTTAATTTAACGTAATTAAAAACTTTAAAAAGTGATATTTTTTGTAATTGTTTAAAAAAAGAGTAGAGTTTAATGAACCCACGCATCTTTGCGACACATTTACTGCTACGTTGAAGCTACGCTAAGCAAAAAACGTGTAATGTAATAATTTGTACGCTGTTCTTTTCTAGTATTGTGTATTATTACTTTGGATAATTTATGTATCGCCGTTTTCTTATAAAAATACCTCAAGGACTCTTTAAATAAAAAATATTTCTTACTTGTACTTGTATAAATTTTTATGACAATATCGGGCACAATACGAGTCTAAATTTATGGTTTCTATTTCAATTCGACGCTTTTACTATTTACTACTACAACTACTTTCCCTTATCCGCACCCAATGGTGCATATGACACTGCATTCGTACACCAAGTGCAGTCTGTCTTGATTTTTTTATTACATGAAGGTAAGATGATCAGTTTCACGCTTCAGAACTGTGATGTATTGGTATGGGGGAATTATGACAATTATGACGGGTTTATTGTATTATCTGTTTGACTGTCAATGCTCCTCAGAGCTCTAACTCGGAATGACGGGCACACAGCAAAAATACTACATACACACACACGTTCGTACATCTTCTGTCACCCTCACACACATATCTCACAAGAACCAGCCCAAGGTATCACACATGAAATATCAATATGAAAATCACGTGTAAATAAATATTTCATGTTGATCCTCTACGGAAATTAAACCGACTATCTTTTGCACGTACTATGAATATTCACACACGTAAATGATGTTTTAAAAATAAATTTCAGTTTCTCATGTACGCAACTCTTCCATATACCGACAGTAGATCAGAGTACCTTGGATTCAATGGACTGCGTGACGAAACCATTTTACGGTGCGTTGTCGAAATCCCACCCATAACCACACGTCACTTTTCACATTGTGAACATTTCACTCTCCCCTTTGTGTGATGTGGCCATAATTTACTAGCCCCTACCTTCTCGGGACCGGCTTATAATAAATGTTGCCTATCGTAAGTCTTAAAAGGCCCGGTGGGTTAACTGACTCTTTATTGACACTAAACTCTCTTAATATTCGTAAGTAGGTATACTCGAAGTTTAGTATTTTTAGATTCGGTTTATTATCATGGCGGAGAGTTTTAATTTACAATGGACGTCTTCACTTTTCAACAGATAAAATTAATTATTTAAGCAGAAGTGGATAGAGTTTTAATAGTCCCTGTTTACATACTTAAGCGTAGCGGTAGGCGGTAACGCATTTCTAATACTTTATTTTAATTTCTTTTAATACTCTCGTAATGTTGACTGAAGTTGGAGAGTGTATTAGGTCACTTTGTACTACTATTAAAGTTTCTTTCATACATTGTAATAACGATTTATCAGTTTATGTCGCTTTTCTCAAAATAACTTATAAGAAAGTAATAGTTTCCCTAATTTTTCATCATTCAAAAAACAAATTCAGAGTTGGATAAGTACTATAATCAAATAAAGATTTATTTTTACTATGAAGTTAAATGAAACCATCAATAAAACACTTTTATCTCATATTTTTATCTTTGTCTGATTCTTTCGTTTTATTATGTAGTAATAATAAATTTTATATTTATTATTTTTCTTATTCCTAAAAAAGAATATGCGTTTACTCTTATATCTTATCTCATATTTTAATCTTCATCTTTTTCTTCTTTATTTTTCTTACTTATATTAAATTTTAAAATGTTGCTTGAAAAGTGTAAACAAATCCACATTCTATGTATACCCACGAACAGGCTATGCCTTTGTGGGATTGTTGTTTATTTTTTAATATGTATTTGTGTATTTATTATGTATTTTTTGTAAACAATTTTTTTCATGAAATAAATAAATAAATAAAAACTGTGGTGCAGGTGCTGCCTTTGCTTCTACATCCCTCATTTATAAATCCTTATAGAACTGTGAAAATGTAATATGTAATAATGTAATACTTATGTATAAAAAATATTGTACTTTTAAAATTATATCATTTTGTAATTAAAAGAAGATTACGTAAATTAAACGCAATATAAATAAAACTTTAAGCACGGCCACGTAGGGGTTAATTACCCATGCGTTTAGGCATGCGAATTGTTTGTTTCTTAATTGTCCCGTGTTTTGACGTTCGGCCCTCTTGATCTGTCGAGTGGGCGAACAATGTCGCGACGGGTACAATCATATTATGAATTAAAACATTTCGTCAACGTATTATTCGCCAATCACTCCTGTCTATAGTGAGACAAATGAAGGTTGCACTCTGCGGGTCAAATAAAAGTGATCCAATGTTAAGTATGTTCATTCTCTATTTTGGACGTGATGTCACTGACGCAATTACTAGTAATGATTATGGGTGCAAAACCAAGCGTGAAAATGCATATAAATCGACCTGCACTGCAATCACCGACGTATCTACATAATTATATACATATACTAACTCCAGTTGCTCGATCACAGATCACTACCGACTCGGTAATAAGCGACGTGATAACGATTTCTTACCCATGGATGTTTAACGTTTTCGCGATCACAATGGAACACGCGTTAAAAGTTATCGATCGGGATTATTAACCGAGCGCTTCTAGTCGCGAGCCATTTCCCGAGATATATCTAATTCGCACATATATCTTCATTCAATCTTTCTCGAGTGCCGTATTGCATTTAGCCGGTTTTTCGGCAAGCCAAATATTGAGAAAAGCAGTCGACATAATAAAAAATCCGACAAGCGCGATGATTTGACGTTTGACGTACGGCCGCGATATCGCGTGCATCGGCTCCGCTCGGCTCAGATTGGCAATGCTCGGCTCAGATTGGCAATGCTCGGCTCGGCGATCGCGGTATTAAACAAATGTCATTGTGATCGGTCAAATCGTTAGCGTTAGCACGTGGTTAGCACGTTTTTAACTACGTCGATAGTTATCTGTGATTGAGCTACAGAAACACTTCTTCTTCCTCAGCCATCTTCATTCCAGTATTGGACATAGGCCTCTTCTTTTTTCCTCTACTCGTCCCTATCCCTGGTCATGCGCCGTCACTGTATTTCTGCGACGTTCCTTATATCGTCAGACCACCTTGTTTTTGGTATGTTTTGAGATGATCAATGTTTGTGTATTTACTGTGCTTAAAACTTAAAAGTGTGGTCAAATGTTCACTTTTAAAGAGTTTTTATTTTATTTATATATTTACATTACTAAATAAGTGGACTAAGTGACTTTTGAACTTCGTTACTTTTTCTACAAATTGAGATTCAAGTCAGAATATTGTTAAACCGGAGTTAGTGATTTCTGCTTGAATGCGCACGATTTATTGCAGTTGTGACGCGTGCATAATTTAATATGACAGTAAGTGTTATTGATAAGATAAATTCATCATCAAGTTTAATAATTTGAAAAATTTACACCTAGATTCAATTTAACCCTGGACACCTAACGTTCGTAGATACCCTATTAAACCTAACTATTCGTCGATTCGACGAACTGTTTTTCAAGGAGGATATTTTTAACTTAACACATGTTTTTGTTATATTTACTAGACACATTATACGAGGCAAAGGTTATACTTATTGATTAATGAAACAATTTGATAAAATTTGACTAAATATTAATTCTTTGAAACAATTTTTAGTGGGGCACTAGTTTTGGAAATGACAGGTTTATTTGTACCTAACCATTAGTCGAAACGACGAGTAAATTCGCAAAATCTTGAAGAATTGTGTACTTACATATCGGATGGTCCTGCTTCTCGAGAGACCGTGGGCGAGTACGTTGACAAGCAACAATACGATCATCGGCGTGCAGGGCAAAAAGGTACAGCGTATTCGTTATTCAGTATTCGTCAGTTCGACGAAGGTTAGGTGTCCAGGGTTAATTTGATAAGAACGAACTATTTTACATCTTCCACATTTGCGTTATTTCGCCCCGAAGCCAATTTATTTATTTATTTTTTATTTTTTACATATATAATTTTACAGTTTAGAATGTTTGTATTTCAGTTATTTAGGTATAACCCCGTGCCTAACTGAAATATTTACAAAAAATACATTTATATAATATGAATACATATAATTTGAAAAATTTGACATAGTGTTACATAATTAAAGTACACAATACAGTGAAAATGTTTCCCTTAAATAATTCAACATGCAAAATGATATAATACAAATCAAAATTGTAAAAAAATAAATTGTTAAAATAATTATAATAAAAGGAGATTAAGTAATACAATTACAAGGAAATAAATATAATAAAACTGGACAAACGGTGAACAAGAGATATCAAAATAAATATGCATATTAAAAAAAATATATATATATGTAAAGTTCAATAGATAATATATATAAAGTTCAATATGTTCGATCTAACGTTTTTTTATGTTGATGATTACTAAATACTAAGCGCGTTGGGCTGCCATGCATGAGGTCGCGGGTTCGATTACCGATAGCGGATAAATATGAAAGATTTATTCAAATGTGATTTTCATATTTATATTTCGTAAAACTGATCATCTTGCCTCCATGTAACAGATGATCAAGATTCACTGCACTCGGTTAACCATTGCAGTGCCCTATGCACCATTGGGTAGGGATAAGGGAGAGTAGTAGAAGTAGTAAGTACTAAGTACTGGCTTGTAACTTGTAAGTACCGAGTGTTCGTGTATTTATGCTAAGTACCACTTGAACAAATTCTACAATATGTTGTTTTGAATTGATGTAGTCGTTAATTGGGGTCATAAGTCGTGATCTAAAGGTGAACTCGCTGGTTTTAACATGAGAAACTGTTAATTTACTCTTAAATTACAAATTAATTATGCAGATACTATCGCGCCACTATAATTTAACTCGTGAAATTTCACAACTAATTTCTAATGTTTATATTCTAAAATGCTAAGAGGCATTCGATTCATTCATTGTAAGAATTGTTATCTGGAGATAAGTATGCAAATTTGCCAAAAAATTGCAATGTTGTCTAACGTGAGAGTCAAAAGCGTCATCTTAAAATAATTGTATTTCAGGAGACGTTTTTTCTGCGATTTATTATATTTTGCCACCGTTATGAACAATAACAATATTAGATGTAAAAAATATTTCTTAAGTGAAAATGAACCAAAGCTACGCTGTTTTAATCAACAAAATTTGCATAAATTTCTCCGGTGGACAGATTTATTGAATACCAAGGCTTTAAATTTTTAAACATGGGCATCTATTGTTTATTATTCCCAAATAGTGTATTTAAGGTCCCTCTTCCTTCAAGTATTACTAATAATTTTAATGGTTAAGTATTTAGGTACCCACCTGTCGAACAGTTTTCTCAGGTAGATGAAAAAATTCTGGTGGATAATTTGTAGTGAGAATATTTTCTAGTACTTATCTATAATCTGTTTGTGGAACGTATAAAATCGTTCGTTATAAAATAAAGATAATTATTTGAACTTGAAAACCAGGAAATAATTTGAAGGTAAAGCTGATATCATTTAACTATGTTTTAACAAAAATAATACTTATTCCATGTCTGATTAATTATTGATACTGAAACACAAATTTTTAAGAAAATTCCTAGATGTGAACTATCGATTTATATTTGGATAAGTTCAATCTTAGACACCAACTGTGTGAAATTATTCTACGTTTATAAAAATAAAGCGCATTTATAGAGATATTTGACGATCGAGATCCCATAAAAAAAGCGTATGTATTAAAATCACACTGTCTTTTAAATGCAGTGTTTTTTTGAAAATTATGATGAAAGACCTGAAGACCATCGTGAAGGATCTAAGAAATGAAAATATGGAACACCCGGGCATTTTCCTGACCCATGTCTAAGCGATCATTTTGCATTCTACAAAGTAAATAACTCTCGGTACTTAAATCATTTTCTCTCTCACTCTCTCTTGAGTCCATCGCTCATGTCTGAACATGATAAAACTTAAAAAATAGTGAAAAATCTGATTCGAAGTTGTATTAGAAGTCGGTATCGGCGTGAAATAGAGGAGTCGGGAGCTTTCGATCGACTCCACAGCACTGCTTCTGTAGAAACTATTAGGTACAAAGATGTAGTGAAGATTCTATAATGTACATTATTACTTCACGCTGTTATAAGAAAGATTTGCCAGGCTTCTGCTTCTTATAAAATTAATTTCGTGTTCTTACATAATCATGTTCGTCATTATTTCTTATTTCGGGCTAGCCAGCAGCTTGCGGTCGTTTTCCATTAGCGGGACTCGTGATGAATATTCATTCCAGGTAGTTTTCAATTTTAAACGCCAGCTTATTTGCAAACAAAGTTATTTAATAATGCGGCTTTGCTGATCTTTATCTAAGCCGAGTTCTTTATGTCTTGAAATATTTATATGTAAGGTCAGTTTTGCGATCTTAACTGCTAAAACTTGACCCTGTTTCGTATTCAATCTCTTACCGATACATTTTAACAGGTAATCAATAAAAATATCTGTCAAAGCTGTATGTATACTTATATTTATAAAGCTTTAGAAACCCTCCTAGCCCATTGGACTATCTCTCTTTTCCACCTCAATTGAACGTTTCTTAAACCTATCCCATCAACAATAGTGTGTTGGCGGCTTTCTTTTTTATGGATTTTCGTGTAAGCTTTATATTGTATTGCTTATTTTTGGTATTCCTGTCATGTTATTTTGCTGTCTGCACTCTTAACTTGTGTAAAAATGACTGTATTTTAAGGTTTATCCGACAGCTAGTACTTTCCTCAATACACATTCTAATTGAGCTTGAACTGATGTTTTGTACTTTAAGCGGCTAAAATGGTGAAAGCATGTTGTAATAAATTTAATGAAATCTTAAATAAGATATGTTTAGGTTAGCGAGTTAAGTCGCCGTTAAAAGGTTAATGTCCCTCTACATTCTGTGTTAAGAGCTGGAAATATTTATTCAGTGGATTTTTATGAAATGATTAACATTTGTCGGTTCGGAAGCACGCTAGAAAAATGTTTTAAGTTGATTGAATGTTTCAGCTTCGGGTGTATTTCAGTTTGCTTTTGTTTCGCATATCTGCGCTTACAAAGCCAACACAGTCCCAGCCAAACATGCGACTATAAGCGAGTGTCTGTTTGCCTAACAAATGTACTCCGTGCTTTGTTTGAGTAACTAAATTTGTTCTACATATTTAATACTGCAGAAAATGGTTAATGTACCGTACACGTTGTGATGAATTATCTGCCATTCTAGAAACTACGTTTCGCTCGAGCGAGGCTCATTAAAAGCGACACCTTTATGGTAAAATAAAATGTGTAAATTTAAGTTTAACGACATACTTTTTATGCTGTTTTCATATTCAATACTTTACCCGTAATTCTACGAGCGTTTACCTCGAATTTAACACGGCCTCTTTATGTCTTTAGAGTACAAAGTATTTAACTTTTAACATCAAGTATATATTTATAATATATGTACAAACCTGTTATAAATATGTTACATAAATATTCAGTAAGAAAGGCAAATAGCGTGATGATTGTGTATTTTTCAAATTTATTATGTTTGAAAGTGAACCCAGTCTTTTAAATAGTATCTTCAAGTGTTTTATTTATAAAAATTAGTTGTTATAATACTTTTGATTGAGATTTGTTTAAATTGTGATTATAATAAATTAATTATAATGATAATTATAAAATTCCTTTACAAAGATTATTGTAACCGCAACGCAAATATTTGAACAATACTTATGTTAGAGAACTCGAATGAGTGTCCGCAAACATTTCTGGAATTCAGAGCAGGTTTCACGTATAATTCCAGTACCTTTTCTCTCATTGTTTGTTAATTCCCCCTTCATAATATCCTCTGCGTCATTTAGCTTTTGATCATAATATTTTTTTTACATGGACATTTGAAAGGTGCAATTTTTCTCGCTTGATGTTTTATTTATATTGTGGCCCCGGGGAATTTTAAGTAGGGTCTGGCGTCATTTATCTCCACACCTCTTGTATAATTGAAAACGGGAAGCCATTTTGAAGAGAAGGCAGCTGCGCATGGCCGCGATTTTACTGGAGAGGAATTTCGTCTCTGTAATGGTCCATTTTTATTTTATTATAATTTACCATTATATCCCGTTTTTGCGTGCGAATTTATCTAAACTTAATCTGCCTTATTTCTACAGTCTAACAATAAACAGGAGAGCAGAGGAATTAAGATTGTCTCGAGACCTTTCTTTTAGACCGCCTGCCCCTGCGGATATACTGACATAGCGAAATAACCGCTTTTAGCGCCCCCTTTCAGTAACTTTTTGTTTTGCTTTTTCGGTCGACAAAGGAGCAAATTAATGTTGTTTTTGACCGGTTGGATTAGGTTAGGTTAAACCCCTTAGACACCCTGGGGTTATGCGATTTGAACAGGTAATTTAAAGACGTAAATTCTGCTAAGTATTATTAATTTGTTGTGCATGATTCACCTTTATTTACGTAATATTCCTTTTAGCCAAGAATAATTTATAAACTAGACATTCTTCTCTTTAGAGATAAAACCATAAATACTCCTTTGTTTAATTAATTAGCACTTGAAAACAATTCTTTTGTTTTGTCTTCCGAGTACTTTACTTTTCCTTGTTCGTTTATTCTGTTGGTAAATTTTAATCTTATCAGGAGCGCAGCAAATTAACGGAGGTACACGTTTACCTTATCTCGGGGGTACAAGTTTCCGCTTAGCCTGGGTTTGACACTTTTGCCGAGAAAAGCCGCGTTAACCCCGGCATGCACTTAGCGTGTAATTAGAGCCTCCCAGTTTACTAGCAATTAACGTCGGTCGTTGCCTGCAGCATAAGGAAAAGTATCTCTATAC
Source organism: Micrasema minimum (assembly GCA_022494985.1). Classification (NCBI taxonomy): domain Eukaryota; kingdom Metazoa; phylum Arthropoda; class Insecta; order Trichoptera; family Brachycentridae; genus Micrasema; species Micrasema minimum. The sequence continues at coordinate 207,199 of JAGVSP010000369.1, forward strand.
ATTGCATATACAGACATGTCGCGAGTGCTTAACTACGAAGATACCACGACACCAGTCGACACGTTATATGACCCTGGTAACGAAACTGTGACATGACAATGTACAAAATTGTATCAATCGTACAAAATGTATCTTGTACCTTGTTAAGGCTTTTGAATCGTAATTTAAAAGCTTTAAATCGGAAATACATATTTTTTGCCTAATAATATTAAATTTTAAATGATGTTGCAAAACAAACAAAATATAAATGTCCATCATTAATCGGAATCTATACGCGTTACATTGTGGAATAACATATTGAATTTATAAATAAAAATGATTTTTTGTCCACTGTTGCAAAACAGAAACTACAGGTGTTAAAAATCGAGTGAGTTAGATGGACAGTTTCTGCGTGTCCGAAACATGTCGTGTCTAAAATAAACTCAGTGGACAAAAAATCAAAGTGTTTTATTTATATAATTCAAAGTTATATTTGTTTACACATATAAATCCTTCATTATAATCTAAGTATGTATTGACTTTAAAATATTTTTAAATTTATGTATTAAAATCTGTTAAACTGTTTAAATTTAAATCTGGGAGGCTAGAAAAAATCCCAATCGCCCATGCGCTTGATAGCTGCAAGGTGTTGTGATCTAGTCTCTTTATTGTACAGCGCTCTTGAGGCGATTTATCGCAAAAATAGCGCTTAATAAATCATCCATAAATAAATAGATGTTGCAAAACAAATCAATTATAAATGTATCGATCATTAATAAGATCTCTCTTATATAACTAACTAACCGTCACGCAGAGATATTATTTTTGTATAATTTCATTATGTAACTGTAAAATAACATTAATTTGCAATTCAATTGGATAAATAATCTCATTGTACATAATTATCGACATATTAATTCTTTTCTTCTCAAAACTTAACGTTTTTATAGTGTGTGAATAGGTAGGTGTCTACCTAATAGAGTAAAAACTTGTTCAACGTACAAATGAAGTTTTTAGAGATGCAAAGTGTAATTTTTTTTTGCTTTACCGAACACGGAGGCGGTATTCACCAACATTACTTCGGGTTGCTTGATTTATGAGCCAAAGATTTATTACTCTGTAAATCTGTAAGGTAACCCGCTAATATTGCTTGTAGTATAGGGATCGTCAGGTCTCTTCTCCTCTCCTCCGCTCCTGGTTCCCGGCACACGTCTTTCGTTCCTTTTTACCTTCACTCTGAAAATCTTTCCGCTCTGCTAAATGCCTACTTGGAAACTCTCTTTGTCTTCTTTGCACCGAGACACGAGAAATGTGTTTCTTTTGGTTTAGTACACAATCACGTGGTAAAAGATACACTTTACCGTCGACCATTCGTTTACCGATAAAACCATACTTCATGCTTGCTACCTTGCTTGTTACCTGCAGAGAATTATATATATCTGCCACAAATATGTAGGTAGGTGTACATTATCTTAATGCACATTGAACCTGTCTTGTTTTACTAAAAGGTTCTTAGTATTCTACTGACATGCACGAATTATCAACAAATTAAATTATGACAAGGTTGTTTACTGACTAATTAATCATTATTTCTATATTTAAGTAGGCACGTATTCCTATTTCATGTTATTAAGTTTTTATTCTAAGTATTAAAATAATATAAAAAAACGTCAAGAATAAGTCAGGTAGCGAAAACATAACTTCGTGACTTGATATCACTATAAAACCGCTGGAATTGATATTAATTTTCTTGCACAACTTTTGGGACCAAAAGTAAGCTGTAACCGGTTTATATTCCCTTGCGCCTTGGTTGGAATCCTCTTTGTATGCACAACTGCAGAACTCAACAAAGCGGTAATATACACGTTCATGTTCGCTGTATTTTACTTTTAACTTGAAACTCGGTAATTTCCTCGTGGCGCAATCGAGTCCGTTTCCCCTTACACAAAGCTTGGATATCAATAATTTATTACTTAGGTATTTACGCGTCAATAGTTGTTATTCCCACGACCGGCGATGTGTATAATATGTGTAATGGAGTGCCTATAAAAGTGGACTCCTTTAACCGCCACGTCTCAAGCTACGCATTATATACAAAATAGATGTATATTCGTGTGTATTTTATCCCGAAGGCTCGCGGAACTCGTTCATTCACCGGTTATTTATTAAGTATACTTACAAATCGTACGGTGTTTCGATAAATTAACAAGGCTATTAAGGCAGCTGATCGATCGAGTCGATAATTAATTTCCAATTCCGCCTCGAGAGACGACTCGCCTCTAACGTTATATTTTATGGCCGCGTTTTTGTACACGATGTACTCAGGTTTTGAAAGTCTACGGTATCTTTAACATCTTAATAGCTTCTCAAAACGATATTGATATTATTAGCGTTGGGTTCATTGGAGGCATGGGAAGAAAGACACGTAAAAGGAGCGAATTAAATACGAACCACCTCACTTAACCCACTCACTACGGTCTGCGGCACTTACCACGAGCACTCCACTCTCCACTCTCTCTAACGCCAACGTTCTCCTCAAAGGCCTCGACCTATTGCGGCTTTGTGAATTTTTAAAAGACTGTTTTTTACTTTTCCGTTGGATTTCTTACCTTGTCGTAAAGGCAGTAATCTCACCCTGGAAATTGATGGCACACCGCTCTGCCCGGGAAAGTATGGCATCGTAATTTCCAACCCATTATGTCGCTTGTTATGTTTATGATACTTACTATTATCCTCTTGTACACGATGTCTGCTTCTAAAGAGGTATTCACATTACCGTACTATTACAATTTTCTAGGGTATTACGACCGTAAGTACGTGTGTATTAGTCAAAGATTAACATATAATATTCCTCGGCGTATTGATTGAAATTGTAAACCCTCTACGATTAAATTGTTGGGTGTCGTTAACTGATTCGAATGTAAGTGAAATGGGATATAATGTAACCGTATAATGGAGATTCTCGAACCCTCCATTCCCAGTAGCGGCTTCGTGTGTTCCCCGCGGTTTGTGGGCCGAGATAACGCCCGCTTGGGTGACAAAATAACGCATGGCCGCCAAATTCGCGAGGGCCGTTGCTTATAAATGATTACTATGTTCCTGTTGACAGAGTTGGCGCAGAGCCAGGAACAAGATTGTCAGCATTTACCATTGTCAATTATATCGAGATTCTACTCGTTAAATGTTGCGAGCGAAATTTACATCGCCGGGATTACTCGCCCGACAAATTAACGCCATCCAAATTAATGAGCTGGCTTGAGAATGATGATATTGTGTAACTCGCGGTTACTAGCAATCATGCTTCAGATACAATGAAACACTTTGCAGCATTCGGAAAATTAATAGTAAATACAGTTCAAAATATGTATTTTGTCTCTTCTCAGATCTTTCTTCTGGCCATGTCACGTGTGGTCGCGTTAAGTAAATCTTGTGTCAGCACTCAACTTTTCAACTAATTAAGATTTAACTCGATGTTTTCCTTAATCTTCAGTTTAAACGCGTGTGTTACATCAGTCTTCGACATTTATTTGTTTACAGCCCGTTCGTTTTCTCCTGGCCGTAATTAAAACAAGGCGCGTTCTACCTATTTCAGTATTTTACTGGAAATTTAAACTATAAAAAGTACGACCGGAATGTTTTGAGATATTATCGCGCTCGTAAAATTGAAACGATGTGGGTAAATCGAGATAAAAAAATAATCCTCCTTGCCGCTAATGGTTTAATCCGGCCGGTAGTACCAGGGGCGCAGAATACGAAGAATAGCATCGGATCCGTAAATATCGAGCGGGGTTCGTGTCCATTGTAGGCTCCGGCAGCCGATATAATTTCCCACTAGGGCTGGCCGCGGTGGACTAGGCTGCGGCCGGCTCCGATAGCCGAGCTATAAATTGGATGTCGTGACCGTTTTGTGGTCCGAACACGCTCATTATGATTTCTATCATTCCATTCATTTGACCCAACAGCCGAGGGGGAACGAGCCCGCGCCTGCCCTCCTGTCTACTCCTAACTCCTTGGTACCTTAGTCCGCCGAGACCGTGTAATTGAGTGATGCTTATGTTTGTCGGGACACTGAACGTCTTTATCTAAATTTTATTTGATTTTCATTCCTTTCATCTATCTATTCAGCATTTGGAGGATTCGATACTTTTGCTCGTTTTCTTTTCAACTCGCTATTCTTCGTCTTAAGTAAGAGGAAACGTATCTAAGTTATTTTTATAAAAAGACCGTTTTAATTCAGCCGGTCACATGAAAAGGAGTCGCTAATTTCACGACAGCTCTTAAATTTACGCAGACAGACACTCGAATGATTTTCTCGGCGTCGGAAACAAAGAAAAAGCAATAAAAAGAGTCAAATGTCAAGAAATAATGTTGAAAGATTAAAAAATAATCTCGAGTTTCTCTTCTTTTATGCAGGCACTAAAAGCGACGAATTCTCGCTTCAGTAAGTTGAGGAGGCGTTAATAAATTTAACAATATCTCGAACGAAAACCGGGTTTTATTTGGATAGGGGTATATACTCAAAACTCAGTTGTTAGTATGCGGTTCGTCTTCGACCACTCGTTGTGTTTTGTGTTCCTGGTAGAACCAGACTGGTCAGAAGTTCGGTACAAGCGGGATTGTCCAGCGGACACTCGCACTGGCCGCACCAGCTGCCCCACGACCGCAGTCTGACATTTTAATACAGGTTTGTATTTTGTATCACTGAACACGGGCGATGATGTACCACTCGTATAGCCGTCGAAACATTACGATTAAACGTTCATTAAAGAAACTATTACATACCTCATTACAGCATAAAGCGAGTCTAAGTAAACGACAAAATACATCTTATAAAGCCGACGATTTACCATCGATAAGTTAGCTACTATATAATATACTCGTAGTTCATCTAATTTAAATGATATTAGCACCTTTCTAAGAAGTCAGTTTGATACCTACACGATACAAGAAAACAATAAACATTGAGCCAACCTTGATTAGCCCAGGGCCAGACATGTTTGTATCAGAAGAGAACAGGTAACCACAATGGCTTCTCAGAACCAGCGAAGTAATTTTCGGCGTCCTTTATTGGGTATTTGGAGATGTGAATTTCAATTGTTTTATTAATTAACATACACATCAACATTAACTAGAATATCTTTCCAACAATAATTGAACGGTTTGATATAAATTGTATCGGTAAATACTCGTATTGTACTTTGATTACAAAATATTCAGTACTGAGCGGTATTACCAAGCTATTCTGAAACCGAAACTGACTTTTGTCGTGATTACTGCTGTGAAGCTTAAATCTTTATTTGCTTAGTTGGCAAGTTTTCAAATAAATCTGTATTCAGAATGTACACAGTATTCATTAGTACGATACTTATCTGATGTTTACAGCTTTTGTAGGTACTTTGGGAGAAAGAGCACCGTGGCTTTGAAATGAATATATTAAAGAAATACTTCTAACATTTATGCCAGAAACACTCACTTTGTACACTTGTCATATCAAGTTTTTTTATTTAAATAATGTATATTATACAAATTCTAAAAACGATTAAGTGTATTTTTTATTTTAACGAAATTTTTGAATGCTTATGAAGAATTATTTTACATGTCTATCAAACGTGTTTTGTGTGAATTTAAAAACACCACAGCTTCTATTTGTTTAGCTATTAATGTTCTAATTAGCCTGCCTATAAACTTTGAGCTCCGTTAATAATGTTAGGTTTCGGCCGCGAATCGATAAAGTAAATATTCGAAGATTCCACTGAAAAGTTACGTGTACGAGTATAGTGTATACCTTACCTAATCAAATCAAACACCTACGGACGATAAATAGCGAGGAATGATAGTATAAACATCGGGATTCCTCATTCCTCCTTCAAACGTTTTGACTAGAGAATATGTAAACATCTGCGCGCTGTTAAAAAGTCGATTTTCAAATTAGATCTTCAAACAACTTCAAAGATCGCGATATTCGTTCTCTTCCATACCAAC